>JARKHS020005960.1:0-63374 GCA_030143305.2 Amblyomma americanum
GAAAGAAAACAAAATTTGTACTGCCCTACCGAGTGAGCTAGTATACTTTTTCAGGTAGATAAGGCGTGCACGTACCTTTACATGTTTCTAGGCTTTGCAGTGAACTGATTTCCCTGAGAGAGTAGAAATTTTCTTGCTTGCCAACTCACATCCCGGAAAGTTTTTCTCACATACTTCAAAGTCGGAAACAAAATTTTTCGGCACGGGGACGATAGTGAAAAAAGTTGTTTCGGCACAATAGCGTCACCGAACATTATTAAATGTCACCAAGTTTGAGGTGACGTGAAAGATTTCTGCTGGTATTGATACCAGGCGACTGGGTTGCAAACCAGCTTCTAAAAACTGATATAGACATGAGTTACGGTAGGCTACACGCCTCTCAGTAATTAAGATGCCTAGAAGCAATAGTTAGAAAGTTAACTATTCAAAATTACTTAACTAGCCTGCTAATTAGCAAGTCGTAGCTGTGTTCTGATGTACTACACAGCTGACAATGTTCTGCCGAAAAGAGCGCCCTGTGAAATGGCACATACCAACAAGGGGGTGGGTACACCAATCGGATTGCATCAGCAGAGCATGATGGCGCATGTCATCGTCTATATGCCTGTCGCAGCATGCTACAACTCATTCTTAACGCGACCGTGGTAATACTCGCAAGGGAGTAGTCAGCAAAAGAGAAATGTTCTTTTTAACACATAATCTCAAGGAACTACAGCCCTTTGACTTTGGCTTGAGATACCCATTCGCCAAACAACCAAAAAAAAAACAATCAAAGCGCGACTAAACGTCAGCAAATCGAGTGGTTAATAGTGGTTAAGCACGACAAACCAACAGGCACGGCGCATAAATAAATGAGGCGCTGCGCAGTTCACCCCTCACATCCTTCGAGGGGCGTGCAAGGAGTGAAAATATCGGGTTCCTCGTTCAACCTCCGTCCGTAAACAATCGCTCGCAAATTTTTAATGCCTCTCCGGGGCGGCGGCTTATACGTTCGCGGCAACAGTATATTCTCGACGTCGAAATTGAGTGCCGTCCTTTGTGTTCGCTAAATTGCCGTCCGGCGTCCAGCGCTATCAAAGGTGACAGGAGGGCAAAGGCCGAGCGGATTTTGTTCCACCGTACGTGTGCAACGAAACTGAATAGCGGACCGCGAATAAATTAATGAAGAAAAATGTTTAATGAAAACTGTTTCCTATTGTGCACCTGTCTGGCGGCGCACAATGAATGCTTATCCTGCGTACGTATTGTTTCATCGGACACGTGCGCGCGAATTTTCAATTAGCCGAGGCAAGAGACCCCCCCCCCCCCCCCCACCGAGTGAAACGGCGCATTTGGTAGTTCGCATTTCTTTAGTTTTGCTGCTTCGTACGAAGTGCTCGGGTGGAATGAACTTACCACTGACAGCACCGATAACGGTATATAAATTAAACGATGGCCGTTTTGGGAACCACGTTTTCACGCTTGTCGGAGTTGAAGAGACACGTTCCGTGGGACGTCCACTTTTCCGGCGAGTCGTCAGAGTTTCGTTAATTAGCAATCGCTTTTATTTTGTTCATATTTTCGGCTCCCACTTCAAGTTAGCACAAGCGACGGACAAGAGTCGTGAAGGAATGATGGCAACAGCGGGACAAGCTTACTCAGGTAAGCGACCAGATCTCCGCACAACCAGCCCTTCACAGCTTCCACTCCAGGAACAGCATCAAAGAGATAGAACACATCCAGCACGGAGCATTATGCTAGCTATCCCGATAGGGCATCCCTTCACGTCACAAATCAATCCCCCCGTCGAGTCTGTACTCCATCTCATAAGTTGTTCACAGCGGAGTGGAAACTACGAGAAGGAGGTCAAGTCTTCTGGACCTATCAGGTTGGCTCTCCAATCCGTGAGAACAGAGGGCTCGCGCTTCATAGCTACCGCTCAACTGCAAACAACTTGTGGAATTCGCATAGCGCTGTGTCTGCGCCTGCTTCATGCAAGAATCGTGCACTTGCACCGGGTGATTTTTGCCGAGAATAAGCGAGAACCTCCGAGACATAGCGAGGGTTTATCTTGAAAGGCTTCACAGTTACAAGCGCTCAGAGCATTACAGGGGCTCTGAAACACCCTCTGAGGAGAGAACATAAACTCGCTCAATCACTGCATTGTGTCGTCATGAACACCTGAGTCAAATAATACTTCCACAATCGCGCGCGAAAGTTGCCGGATCTTTTATAGCGACGCCGCCGCGGTGGCTCAGTGGTTATGGCGCTCGGCTGCTGGCCTGAAAGACGCGGATCGATCCGTCAGCAGCGGCTGAATTTCGATGGAGGCGAAATTCTAGACGCCTGTGTACAGTGCGATGTCAGTGCCCCTTAAAGAACACCAGGTGGTCGAAATTTCCGGAGCTCTTCCCTAAACGTATCTCATAGCGTGAGTCGCTTTGGGACGTTAAACCCCATAAATCAAACCACACCTTTATTGAAACTTTCTCATGCTTGCGCCGTCCAGTGGCGCACTCTGCTGCGTAATTCTGTTCAACGACGGTTGTTCGTCACATTCTTTTAGGCGTTACGCAGCTACCATGACCATGGCTAGTCAGCCGCTGCGGCGTGTCAGGAAGTTGCCCCCCCCCCTCCTACTCCCCCTCCCCATTCGATGTAATTCCCGGGTACGTTGGCAGCTGGCGGCGGAGCGCTGACCTTTGAACGTGCATAAAGTCGCGAGAGAAGGAAAGGCGCGAAGGCGCTGAAATTCAAATTTTTAACTACAGATAACTTAGCTGCTACGAAGCGCGTTAAAAATATTCTTGCTGGATGATATTCGTGAAACGGCGTCTTTAACATCTCACGAATACCGCAACTTTATTGAAAGCCCCTTTCAGAGCCCCTTTAAACGCTGGCTCTGAAAGCCGTAGCAACGTATTCGCCATGTGGGGAGGCTTTTTGCCGCAGCGTGCGTTAAACAGCAAAACAGAGCGCGCAGCCTGGCGCCATATGCAGGACACATGCTACCTTCGTGCACACTAACCCTGTAATTCTAGGCATATCACGTACGTTGAAGACTTTAAAAATTAGAATAGTTATCGTTTTTGCCAGCGGAAGCTTTCCTATTACGCAGAGTATAACATAAACTGCATTGCGCAACACAAATTATCAAAGCAAATTGATGCTGCCATCTGCCAGAGATGCGTAATGGCGGCTGGGCGGTCACTTTTTGCAAAAGGTATCCCAGCGGAAAAATAGCGCGAAAATTTAACGGGAGTTATACTACGCAGGCAAGTGGGGAAGTGGTTTTTAATTACGCTCTGTTCAAATACTATATTAGCTTCAGTGTGTCTGATCGCTCTTTATTTGCATTTTGACGTTAAGAAATTATTCTTTGCACTTTTTTTTCTAAGCAAGAATCATACTCTGCTGACGCACCTGCTTGATTTTTTTGCTTGATTGTCATCGATGAAAGGACCACTAGCGACTAAACGGTTCAAGCTCGCAACATTTATTTCAAGTTTTCATTTACTGCGCATTAGACAGGTTAGCCTGGGACAGCTTGAACGGTTTCCAGGCTACCTCACGCTTCGACAAGTGTTTGTGTGTCACCACTATATTTTCATCATTGCATTTTTTTGTTTTCATTCTTCTATTTCTGAACTGAATCCACTGAACCTTGAAAGTGCCTCCCGGCAACCTTGAGGTAAACCTCTTCTAAACCGGCACCTGACGCGTTATTTCCGCAAATTTATTAAGGTTGTCATCCTATCTGAACCTCGGTCATTCTCCGAATTATGTCTTTCTTCGGTTGGTTTCCCATCTGAGACACTAACGTAGAACAAGCTGTCAACTGCATGCTGCATAATCTACGAACGTCCATTTTTTTTCTTTCCAGTAATCGATAAAATGTTCTCAATTCACGTATTCTCGTTATTCTACACCGCTCACTTGCTGTTTCTTGGTGTAATTCGCATTTTCATTGACCAGTCTCCAAACCTACATTGCGGGAGGCCAATTGCATACAGGAAAGAGTTTGAAACAATATGTCGACACAATATTACTATATGCTGAGCTGTAAACAATAAAAAATTACAACGAATCAATGATAATGCCTACGTACGAAGGCTCTTAAAAACCTTAAATAAAGAATGCGGGTTCAAAAACGTCATTCGCACAAAAGCTGTAATTGCATTTTTGCGTCACACAACTAAGCTCGCCTCAGAATTTCTTTTTCTCAGTCTCGAGAAAGGGGTAGCAAGGCGTGCTCCATCACTCCAAAACTCCCGCAAAGCCTGCACTTACTGTGGAAGAAGATATATACCGATAAGCAAAACTAGCCACCCAGAAATAATAGATTAGCTCCGCACAAAGCCTCATCTTCTCTAGTTTTTGTTCGCTCGCATTATTTCCAGCTTCTATTTGCAGATTCTCCCCTCGCGGTTTCAATCTCGCCAATAAAAACTTTTCCCAGCGCTAGCGTAGATCTCCGAGATTAAACTTTAATAGATCTGCCCTTCGAGCCACTCTATTCCCCAGCTTCGCAGAAATGTGGAGGGGAAGATTTCGGCACCGAAGAAATTGATGGCCAAACGGGCTCCCTCAACACAATGGCTCGAGAATTTTTAATACGCCCCAAGAACGCCGTCGCCATGGTGATTGCTTTGTCGTCCTCTGTATTTTTTTTAAACTCGGCACTGTGTGAATAGACGAACAATGCCGCCGGGATAAGTGTATACATTCTGGTCGAAGCTCGGTCTCCATATTTATTCTCAATCAGGAAGGATTCGACGAATTAGCTTTATCTCCATCCGTACGGCTTATTTAAAACGCGCTTTATAAAGCTACAAAGCAAGAAAGGCAAGTTGATTCAAAAGACGGCTAATTGTCCTATATATTTTTTTTTTCTGTGGAAGAGAGTGTAATCTTCAATTGGCACGACCGCTAAGCGCTCGTCTCCGGAATGTTTAAATCATATTCGTAATCAAGCTGAGTACTGCTATAGGCTCATAACTTATGCATATTTATCCGTAAAAACTGACGCTTACAAATAAAAGCAAATCGGTTTCGACAACAGCATCTGTGCAGTAATCTTGGAAACTTTGCTGGATGCCGTAGCGGACGAGCAAAGCCCTCGGCTGATCATGAGACGCGCGGAAGTTTGAAAACTGGTAGCTGGTTGCCGATCGCTAAATTGATACCCAGGGAATCAATACCTATGGAGTACCACCAACCACCGTCTATGGTAAACGGCGCTGTCTTCGCCCCAGGGAGATTCAATATTGACTGTCGTGTAAAAGCGCAAAAGATTCCTCGACTGCTATCGCACCCTAGAGCGCCAAAGTAACAACGATAGCCGCAACACAGTTTACCCATCGCCATCATAAGGCACTTACTTGTTGAGGAGCACGTGACCCACGTGAAAACAGCTGACGCTTTCAGGAAAGCGTCCGCTCAATGGCCTTGTTATTTATAAATGCCTAGGTCCTCTTTTGTAACAATGCCACTCGACAACTGGTGCACGCGAGAATTATCAGCTACGGCATCTTACTACGCCGTTCAACACGAAAGTTCTCTTATTAAAATATCAGCGCAGAAGTGAAAGGTTAGGTTCGCCAAATAATGCTTTAATAGCAAAAAAAAATCAGTAGAGACACTTGACTCCTTACGTGTGTGAATGAGAAGTCATTACTGTTACTCGTAATGTTTGCACATGCATTAAAGGCAGTGTGCTCCACTGTCTAAGCAGTTTCCGGTGGCGCGATGTATGACACCCCCCCCCCCCACACACACACACACAAACACACGCTTATGACACCCCCTGGGACGCTGTACGAAAAACGGCTGCATAACGGTTTTGATACTAGAGTATGGGAGGGCATGTAACTAAAAGTGAATATGTCGTTGGTTGCAATCCCTGGCGCAAGCTAGCCTCCAACTTGACTAGCACATAAAAGCTATATGCAACGAAAAATCGTATGATACCATCTGGAGCGCTGTGCGACAAGCTGTTGCGTCGCAATTTTGGTTGGAATGCCGATAAAAGTGGCGCCACATGAAGGTCGGCCCGTCGTGAGCTTACGTAAACAAACGACATGTATATGTATATACTGTCCATGGGTCCATACTTGCATGGGACCTGTAGAATATCTGATACGGGCCCCATTTGAACCCAACATATTGGACTTCTTTTTGGAAATGTGGCGAAGTGCTTGAAGGTTGCTTCGCTTCCGCCACCGGTTGGCCCGGTATTGCACTGCCTCCGGGATCGGCCTGGGCCTTTATACCGCGCGTCTTTTTTACCCTCACCGAAAAACAGCGCGCTTACACGGGACACGAGAAAGGAGACACGCACACACACAGCGCTGACTTACAACTGCAGGTTTTATTGCATTGCTCACAATAAATACTAGAAAGGAAAAAACAAAAACAGTGGAAGGCGAGGAAGAATTCCTTCTTTCGCATCATGTCGTCATAGTTATTCAAGATATTGAATCTCTTTTCTTGTCAATGTCATCGATGGTGTGCTAACGCATGACGCGGCTTTCCTGTCTATGATGAAAGCTTCATACAGCTCGCGCTTGTGCTGGTGATTATATCGCCTCAAAATCTGGCTTCGTCCAAAGTTAGGTGTGCAGTGACAGCCAGACACGTGTTTTGCCAGCGTGCTGCCGTATCCCGTGCAGATGTTAGTGGCGTGCTCTCGTAAACGGTCGTTTATGCAACGTCCACTTTGACCCACATAAGATGCACCGCATGACAGCGGGATCTCGTAAATTACCTCCGTGTCACAGGTGGTGAACATTTGTTCATGCTGCTTACTGCACCGCGCTGGTTTTGGGGCATCTTCGTTCACCAATCTGCTGAAAGATCTCCGCCAATCTGGCCACCCGAAGAAGCCACGGAATAAAAATGAGAAGAGGGCTGTTATGCCGTATCTACACAGGATCAGCCACTCGTTTAAGAAGATAGTAGGGCGTGCTGGAGTGGATCTGATTCTAACTGCACCCAGGAAGCTCAATTTGCTTTGCAGATTGGTGAACGAAGATGCCCCAAAACCAGCGCGGTGCAGTAAGAAGCATGAACAAATGTTCACCACCTGTGACACGGAGGTAATTTACGAAATCCCGCTGTCATGCGGTGCATCTTATGTGGGTCAAAGTGGACGTTGCATAAACGACCGTTTACGAGAGCACGCCACTAACATCTGCACGGGATACGGCAGCACGCTGGCAAAACACGTGTCTGGCTGTCACTGCACACCTAACTTTGGACGAAGCCAGATTTTGAGGCGATATAATCACCAGCACAAGCGCGAGCTGTATGAAGCTTTCATCATAGACAGGAAAGCCGCGTCATGCGTTAGCACACCATCGATGACATTGACAAGAAAAGAGATTCAATATCTTGAATAACTATGACGACATGATGCGAAAGAAGGAATTCTTCCTCGCCTTCCACTGTTTTTGTTTTTTTCCTTTCTAGTATTTATTGTGAGCAATGCAATAAAACCTGCAGTTGTAAGTCAGCGCTGTGTGTGTGCGTGTCTCCTTTCTCGTGTCCCGTGTAAGCGCGCTGTTTTTCGGTGAGATCATGTACCAACTGGTCCGGCAACTGTCCTTAATGCAGTTTTTGACCCTGTCTTTGTATCCCATCTTTGAACTCTCCTACTATAAGCACGTGGTAGCGATTGTGCACCACACACCACAAACCCACACCCCACACGACAGCGAACACGCACGCACCACGCCCGCACGCCCACACCACCACACACCCACACACACACCACACCACACACACACACCACGCACACACACCACCACACACACACACACACACGCGCGCGCGCACGCGCACGCACACACATATGCGCCCGCTTTTCTTGTAATGGGACTAGTAATGTTTTCGTATTAATAACGCTGCATCTTGCTCCACACTTCGCATAGCACAGAGGGACATTGAGGACAACTGCTCTATATTCTTCTAAAAAAATTAATAGTAGGCATCTTTTTGGCCATGTTTGCATTTGCTCGACAGCGATAGAGGCATTTATTGGTGCGAGAACTGGAGCTAAAAAATGGAAGGTTTCCTTTCGCGCCAATCTGTTCGAATTCATGACGTCAATACCGACAATATCTCCGCGATTCCTGTTGAAATAAATGCCAGAGCGTCCCAGACCTTCTACACAAAGAGCATCACTGACATCACTACAGCTTGCTGGTGAAAGCGGCTGGCGATGGCAATATCTACTATATATATATAATATATATATATATATATATATAATATATATATATATATATATATATATATATATATATATATATATATATATATATATATATATATATATATATATATATATATATATATATATGGCCTGCATAGCTTATAAAACTCCGCTCTTCAGCTGCAGCGCGGAGTGGAGACTACGACACCCAACTTCAGGCCGTCCAGCAGGTCGCGGCGGCCCACAATAGACAGCGACCGGGGAACTCAGCGGGGGAGGGCGCAAGCCTTACGCTACCCGCGGATAGTACCCGGATTCAGTCTTAAAGGCGCTGACGTGACGACGTCCGGGCCGCGTCGCAATAACTCGGCACCCATGTTAGGGTAGCCATTCCGACTGCAGGATCTGAATAAAGTTGATTCTCCCTCTCTTCAGCGACAGTCGCCTCATTGTTAGCAGAACGAGGTAATCAACTGATATAGGACAATTTATATTTCTCTTCAGCGTGTCTTTCACAATACCGCCGCAGTGCCCGACTCTAATAGGATCGGGAGAACTAGCGGGTCCGGGGGATGTATTCAAAACCACACACATTCTGCAATCTAAAGCCGGCGACACGAGCGGCGCCGTAGGCGGACTAGCCTGCTTTTCTCAATGGGAGCTAGGAGGGATTAATTTCTCGAAGCAATTAATCTCCCCTCGGAAGTCTGCAAACCCGTCCGCTGCATAGAACTCGCTTAATGAAAAGCCTTATATCTTAAGCATGAGCCAGCTTCGCTGCGGGGGCTAGAGGAGCAACTCATTTGAAAGCGAAATTAACAGCCAGCACAAAGACAAATGACAGCGCGTTTATTTCTCGAGTTAAGCGCATTCGTATATTCTTACCCATTGTTTTCCCTCTTTAAAATTCAATTCATTCGTTGCGGTCACTGTTCCTCTCTTGCGAAAAATTTTCTAACCTTAACCAGTGCTTCCATGTCAAAGAAAATGTGATGGCAGAGTTGTCATTATGGACTCGTTGGTTTTCAGCACCAAAAATGTCCATTAGACCGATATCTTAAGTACACGCGTTTTGCATCAGCTCCAGCTGTACTCCCCCCCCCCCCCCCTCTTTTCTTTTGCAGTTTTCCTTCGTCTTTCTCCTCCTGCTGCTTAATCCTCTTTTATTATTCGGTTAGAGTTAGGTTACGGTGAAATCACAAGTCGCCCAGATGCAAGAAACCGCAAGCTGCATTAACTAGTCGGTAGGAAACAGCAGATTCATAACCCGAAGATTTCTCTTAGTCATTAGGTACCTGGCCACGACATGGGAAAATCTTTACGCAAAAATATAAACGCTAATAAGTTTCAGAAATCATAGAAGACCCCGCCCATTGCAGTCCAACGTGCTGTCCGGTTCATTAAGGAAACGCAAGGATAAATGCTATAAAAGGCAAAGCACATTCTCTCTGCATCGAAATGGGCTTAAAAGCTACGCTAATGACCCATTTTCATTCCTTTTATTGATGAAGAGTGAAAAAAATTAAGCTGGAATTAACAATGCATAAACACGTGCGCACAAGTGAAAGGAAAATGGAACGCTTTTTGGCTATACCCACAGAGGGCGACGGCCACTTCGAAGTACTTAGCTCGGTTACTCAGTGCCTAAGAGAGGGTTCCCCAGTGCATCGGAGAGCGGAGCGGCCAAGTCGTTTGCATTCCTTAACGCCCGAAAGCTCACACGAGAGGACCGTTACCGGGCGTAGTATGTGACGGAAGTGAAGATGCGAACAGCGGCGAAATGAAAATTTCCTTCAAGAAAGGCGTCTTCTTATTATTCGTCTTCTTGTTGTTTTCTTTCTCCCAAGAGGGCGCTAGTTTGCATGCGAACGTCTCGCCGCCTGCCGGTCCGGTCTGGCGAGGGCAATTAAGGCCACGCGAAGGCGCCATTAATGGACACATTATGCGCCCTGGCGAGAATTTATAACGCGAAGCGTATAACGCACGCCGGTGCCTTAAGCTCCCACGGGGCAGAGGCTGGCCGCCGATGCGTGCATGCTTGCATAGAGCGGTGAGTGCCCCCCCCCCTCTCTCTCTCTCTCTCTATCTCTCTCTCTCTCTATCTCTATCTGTATTTCTATCTCTCTCTCGCTCTTCCTCTCGCGCCCCGCCATTCACAGTTCTGTCTCCGGAGAAAGTGCTCGAGTCCCTGGAAAGCACCGCATTTCCGTATCTTCTTCACACTCTCTCTTCTTTGCTTTGTTATAGTTTTATGTAATTATCGTTTAATTTTGAAACGAATGTGCTAAAGGAATTCAGGAGTCACACGTTGCAGTTTGCGATGTGCGAGTTGTAACTCCGATACGTGTTTTTCGGGATTGAAAAAAACGGTTAAAGTAAACTAAAAAACGCGTATAAGGAAAGGTACAGAGGCCGTGGTGGGTCTAAAGAACACACCAAACGCTCAGTGAACACTAACAAATCGCTGATGAATGTGCCTTGATAGGATATTTTTACACGTGTATAAAACATTATACGGCAATAGCGAAAATAGGGTTAGCTGAAATCGACTGAGCTTGTTCACCGCCTCCACTACTCTTCTCTAGGAAGGGAGTGAAATTTAATTATGAAATCGTTTGATGAATGATGAAAATAGGCGACGGTCATGCTCATGCACGCTTTGGCAAATCAATAATAAAGTACCAATTCATCGAGCGAGCGATCGATCAGTCAATGAATCTCTCAAGCAAGTGGCAGAAACCTACGTGAATAATCATCTTAATCAATAGTGTTGTGATTAATCAACATTTTCTCATTGATAAAAAAAAAACCTTTGACGATGAGAATCAATCAGAAAACCGAAAAGTGGCGGCGTCGCTTGCATCATACAGAGATGAAGCGAAATTACCTGGTAAGCTGATGACCAACGCAATACTTAGGGCGCCTAATAGGTGACGAGCATTTTATTTTTTTACAGGCGATGATGGAAAACCCTCACAAAGTTTCAAACAATGACACCTTTAAAGTGTCAGAAAAGAAAAAAGACAAAAAGCGAGACCCGATTTAGTTTTAAACGCAGTAGTAAAAATCTGGCGACAAATAATTTTTTCAATAAATAAAGTCATAAACCTAGCCCCTTCTGTCCTGATGACGTAGACCAGCCTTCGAACAGACCAAGAAGCAAGATGCATACAACGAGCGAAATTGTGCCAGCGGCTTCCAAAGCCTTCGTTCGATCTTGAAGACTAGCACGCCTGTAAAGGTGGCTTTTTGTCGCAACAGCAGTACGAAAGGGGAAGCGATTGCTAAGCCTGCAGGGGTTTCATAGGGGCAGCTGATTGCTGCTGTTCACGCTTGCCTTTGGAAACCGCAACGCTTACAGTGTATGACTCCTATAATATCAGATACCAGGTCTGAGCAGCTGACGAAGTTAATGAGAAGCACTTAAGGACTTAACCCCGTGATATAGAACGAGCGTGTCAAAGGTCTATTTTGTCGGTGTTCTATTCAAGCACAACGAGAGTTTTCAGCTGGAGAAGGATCAGTTCTATGTCAGGACATCCCGACCGTTAACATTCTATACAGATTTACACTGGAATGAAGCAGCGTAACCATTTGAGCATTCTGCTCTTTTCTTCAGCTAAGGCAGTCTGTGCACTCTGTGTTTACTACTCTCAAAGGGAGCGCAGTCGAGGCAGTTATAATTGCCGCTGAAACAAAATTACGCTGTAAGCATACCGCCGATGCTTTGATGGTGTGCTCCCCTGCGGCGTTCATTCTAGAGCAAGTGCTTTCTCTGCGCGATGCGGTGGCGATGTCGCAGCTGGCTGGCCTGTACGAAGTCCAGCTCCTGTCTATTGCTCTGCCTGGATGAGATTCTCTCGCTCCTGAACGTTAAGGAGACAATTTTTTCGATTAATCAATGCACGCTTAAAACCAGTAAACTTTTTTGTCGAATCTCTTGCTGTAAAAAAAATTACAGATGCACATTTGAAAGGCTGGTGGGAAGTGTTAAAGTAACACACTTTCCCGATTGCGCGTACGAGACCCTCTATTTTTATTGAGGCTAACTACATCTTCGTTTCCCTGATCTTCTAAGCTAACTTATCCCGCTACCAACGCGGTCATACGTGTACAGTCTTAGCCAAAAGTAACCAGGCTGGACGGTTTGCTTGCCAGTCGTATGCTGAAGCTTTTATGCCAGCCTTCAAGCACTAAATCTCTGTATTGTAAGCAGAACCCTTGTCTTTACCTTCCGAGATATTTGTTATCTTTAGGGAAGCCGTAAGGGCTCTACTATTCGAATGAGAAGCAAACCATGCAGCCTTGTTACTTTTGGCAAAGGCTGTACAGTTGTGAGAAATATGAGAAGGAAGAAACTTCTCGCACAAAAAAAAATCGAATTTTCAGGTTATTTTCCCAGTAAATTGTATAACGACTTTTGAATATCAAACACCGAGACTAAGATAGGTTAGAGAAAAGAAAAAAAGCTATGCTTGTCACACATAATTACAGAGTAATCAATAAATGAATGCTGAATCCTAGATCTCTTTCATACAGCTCACGGCTGTACAGTTCGAAAACATGGCTGTGCGCACAATGCGCGATTTTGAAAACGTGGGTGGTATTCTCTGTGATACAAGTTCGCCTTTACTGACGTCCAGGTAAGCTGCGCGGTGCGGACGAAAAAAGTCTCGTAGCAATGTCACAACTTCAAAAGCCGGTGAAAAATGAGGCGTTTCACGAGCCTGCGACGAATTCCCGCATTCATTAAAAGAAGCGAAGAAACAAAGAAAGCACGCGACACTTACGGCAGGCAAAAGAGCAAGCGGCGTCACGCGGCGCTTTCAGTGCAAGAGCGGGCTTCGAAAACGTTCGAAGGCCCCGCGGCGTCCAGGAATAGCCGAGGCGAGGGAACGTGTCCTCGTCCCCGCCTGCTCGCCGAGGCGAGCCCGGCGGTCGGGGCCCGCGCAGGGAGAAGCCGGGGAAAGCCCCCCGCTTCGCCTTCGCCTTGTCTTTCCTTGCCGCTAGGCTTCCGACCCTTGTTTCACTTCACATATTTCTCCGGCCTGCCCCTCCTCCGCCTTCTACCAAAGAAATAGATCCAGATCGTAGGGGTTCTATTCTGTGCCGGTTATAAGCTTTTGCAGAGCGCAGGAAAGCGCCCATCTTACTCCACACTCCAAACAGAAAAGATTAAAAAGCAAGTAACCTCTTCCTTATCCCCTAACACACTCCCTTCTATAAAAGAGAGAGTGCTATGGGATAGGTCACTCTCTTTTTACTCCGATATAGGCGTATTTGTTATTGGAGTGCATGCACTGAACTATTGAGACTTATGCAGTCGCAGTAAACTATCCGCCATGAGTTTGCTTTGGCCACAAGCTGATGGGACTCGGCTATCCTTTCTTGAAGTTTTCTCCCCTAGATTCTAACGTACGCTTCCGACACCTTCCAGAAACAGTTGAAGTTGAAGTCAACGCAAATGTTATAAGATCACTGGCACGGTTACCCCGAGAGGCTGAGCGCCACCTTTGTTGACTTATAACGCGATACCGTTAAGGCTCCCGTGAGTGAAAAATCCCCAGAGAAGTAACCTAAGTGGACCGACGTAGGACACGTGACATTGTGGCGTCATCACAACCTGCTCACCGCATTGTATGCCAACTGACCACCGTGGCAGGGGGCAGTTAAATTAATGGTTGGTCGCGAGAGATTGCTCGGCGAGAGACATCTGGGTCGCACAAGCGCCACTGATGGCAGCACCTGCCACATCGCTGGGCAGCGGAGCATCGCTTAACCGCTGCACCACTGCGCCAGGAGTGGCCATGAGGAATTCTGCGCATATATGGGCATTAATCCATTTATGCTATCGTGTCATACCCTTAAGGCGGAGCTTATGTGTCCTCTCACACTATTTTCACACAGGTACGCAATAGGTAAACATCATGCGTTGCCATTTTAAAATAGCAAAGAAGTTTACACGGATACGTTACTATTGCAGGTTTGTGAAAGCTCTTGGAAAACAGTTGATATGAACAATGGACATGTGAAGCATGTCCACGTTGAAAGTGGTGGCGGGTGTGCATTTATTAGTGCGGTCTTGAAACCGACGAGTGCCAACATTCTTAAATCTATTGAACTAAAAACAAACCCCGCCTGACTACTTGCCTTTTAGTTGGAGAAATGATTGAGCTGTCTAAGAGTAGATTTTATTATGACGTGGCTAGATCGTCGGCAGGATTACAGCTACTTATGGGCACCAATAATCTATGTCTACCCTGTGGGACTGGAATCGAACCGCACGCCATCTTCCGCATACCACTGGTTGTGGAGAGAACTATGCCGACTAATATATCACCCACTATGGCGACTACGGACTTTAACCCCGTAAGAGGTGACGCTGCGTAGTGACGCTGGATAGAGGAAGCCGAAAGTGACGCGTGGGTTGCAAGTTCGGATCCCGGACGGTGCTTGAGTTCTTTTATTTTATTATCTTTTCATATATTGCGGCACGAGCCGTTATTGGGAGCGCACCCTAAGCTGTAGTGTGACTGATGCCGGATGTAGCTTTTGGCAACTATCCGAGCCAATCCAAGCGGCCAAGAGAGAAGAAAAAGAAGAAAGAACAGGAGAGAAACAAGAGAAGAAAACTAATAAAAACTCCAGAGGGAGCCTCTTACGAAGATGCTGATGTGAAACTAGAGATATTTAGTTTTTAATAAAACAGATTTCCGAGGTTCCAAACCACTTATAATGGCGCAAAAAACGAACTCCAGAGCCCTCGAAGAACGCAGCCACTGTGATACAACTGCAGTGCAGCCTATTCTACAAATATTGCTTTGCCTGAATTCCAGATCGCGAATGCGAACCCCGCGCAAACCATTTCATTGGCAGCAAAATGCAGGAGCCGCTGGCATTCATCATCACCTGCAGCAGCCTGACCGCGCCCACTGCAGAACGAAGGTCTCTCCCATATCTCTCAAATTAACCCTGTCCTCACAACTAACGTACACAATTCAAAACTTGCTTACACAGCTTACTGGAAAGCAGAGAGAAGTTATAGCCGATGAACCCACAAAATAGCGGAACACCTCGCAAAAGAAGTTATCCTTTGTCTGTACTCTCTTATTTTCCGTGACCGTCCAGCTAAATAAAGAAAGAGTGTCTCGGCCTAGGCTTCAACGCCAGATTTACCCACGGCAGCTAAGTGCAGGCAGCTGATGCTCACGATCATGAATGATGATGATGATAGTGAATTTTTATGGCGCAAGGGCATCTGGGACCAAAGAGCGCCATGGCACAAGATTGTTTCTTTTGTTCAAGGTGGTGTCAAAGACCCATTTCCCAAGCAGTTCGCCCTCAAAATGCCGAGCACTAGCCCAGGGGAAAGCTTGTACCCATTGTATCACCGGTGGGTACCCGGCGGCACTGGGGATCGAACCCCGCACCTCCCGCATGCGAGGCTGATGCTCCAACGACAAGGCCACCGCTGTGGTAGAGGCAGCTCATGCATTCCGGTACGAAATGCGTTATACATACTTTTTTTCTCCACGCCCGCTCGTTCTCCTCGGCACACTGTGCATCCTACGACTTCCCTAATCATTCTCCCTCGACTACTTCCCCTCCTCCCCTCCCTTAACCAACTTTGCCACGTAAGGGCTGGACGTTATTTCCGCTGGAGGACAGCCACAGGCAATGCTGAAACCTTTCAGTGTGTTTCTCTTAATGCAACCGCTTTCACGAGAGGACGTACCTCCCATTTTCCCGCCGTGACTTCCCTACCGGGGGCCAATTTAGTGGCGTGTCCCTTTGCACTCCCCTTTTTCAGCCCGCAGGCAGCAGCGCATCCCTCATTTCCTGTTTTCGCCTCCTCGCTGCGCCGTTGCCTCGGTGGATCCAGCGCCGACGGGCCTTTGTCGGCTCTATTAACGCCCCGCGGTCCCGAAATGGTGCGCGACCTACTTTTAGCTTCCCTACCGACGCTCGCCCACTGATGAGGCCGCAGGCCCCGCAGTGAGAGAGAACTACGGGTGAGGCTGATATGCCGGAGCCTTTGTCATTACAAAGGAACGAGTCGCATCAGAAGAAGACAAAAAGCCACCGAAGTCATTCGCTGTAGACGGGGCTGCAGTTTCGGGCAAACAGCCCAAGCATGTACCAGGAAATCTCTTAGAAGTGAGAACCGCAATCCTGAATGAGTGGTCTTTGCTCCTTTTTATTTTATTTTATTTCGCATCGTATGTAAACCAGACACACACCAGCCTTGGCGAGGTAAAACCAGTTTCAACTAGAAGAAATTCGTTGCAACCAAATGAAACCGCTTTTATCATGGCGAAACCGATATTAACAACCTACAGACGGTTTGCACGAGGTAAAACTAGTTCTAGCACGGTTAACCTGGTCTGTACTAGCACTACGCAAAAGTTATCTCAAGTCAGACATTCGCTATTCATGAAGCCGCAGTCTCTCGAATGAGGGTGAACTGTGGACGAGCCTGACAGTCCTCGGCACATAAGTAAAATAGAAAGCTTAGCCATTGCTTTGCGGCTTCACGATAATCCTTTTTTCATCTAGAACTTAAACCAATTTTGTAATCATCAGCGACGGTATGGCCATCTGATACGCATTCACCAAAGTTTTTGCCATTTAAAAAAAAATTAAATCACCGCTACCAGCGGGCTACATCACTTAGCTGGGACAGGCCGGTCACTGCTTGGTTTACGTGCTGCTTGGTTGGAAGAGATTTTATTTTTACTTCGAAACCACGGTGACGTCATCTCATATTTTTGGAACCACTGCGGCTGGCGAACGCCGACGCCCGGTTTCGACGCTGATGAACCATATAATGCTTTCGCATTAAAAGTGACGCGTTGCTTGTTTCACCGCGTCAAAGACAGGCGCATTATAATGTACGGGGAGTCTGGTTCGGATATACGGAACTTTAGTACCAACGTTTATAGATACACTTATCTATAAACGTTGTTAGATACAACACATCTGCGTCACTCAAGCTTCCATCACGGGCGCCCTCTATTTCGTCACTCGTCCAAAGCGACGAAGAACCATGACCACTCGTCACACTGCGCTAAATGTGGTATAAGCCATGACCATAGCGCAGCGGTTAAGACATGTGCCACTGCAATGGCAGGTGGCTGTTTCTACCACAGCCATCGGTAGGGGTTGTGCAAACCATGGTTTCTACTTCCGTGCAATCTCTCGCGACTAATCATTAATCTAACTGCAACCTGCCAGGGTGGTCAGTTTGCGCACAATCCAGTGGGCAGGTTGTGATTACGCCAAAAAGTTACGTCACCTAGGTGGCGCGATGCCATCATCCCATTGGCTACAGCAGGCGCGACGCTGCTCCAAACTTACCCGATCTTCCCCCCAGTGGCAGCAACTTGCGCGACACGTCTCTGAACTAACCCGAGGTTACCAGAGTAACTCGCGTAAGCCCTGGTTAGTTCGGAGCACAAAACAAGATTCTTGCTCATGGTTGGTACGTCTGGAAGAATACTTTTCCACTGAAACTTCAGTACAGGTTTGGGCTGTAATGCAAGCTATGCCTATCTTTCGGATTCCTTGCAATTTTCTTAGCCACAGCTTTTATTACAGCTGCTGTACACTAGCCAACTTTTGAAAAGCATCTTCGAATTCTCACCCTGCATTAAAGGCGCTCTGAAACACATTCCGAGGAGAGCACATCAAATCGCTCAATCACTGCATTATGTTTTCATGAACACCTGAGCCAAATAATACACATAGCATAGGACCCACAGTCACCCTCAAAAGTTGGCAGCCCCTTCCCGGTGACTTTTTCATGCTCGCACCCTTCTATGTCGCTCGCACCTGCATATACAGGCTGAGAAATTGCTATTGGTTAGATTCTTTCAGACGTCAGGCAGCTACCGTGGCCGCGGCCAATAAGCTGCGTAGCTATGGGGGGGTCGGGAAGCTCCACCCCCGGCGGTGGGGCCGGAGGAAGAGCGCCGACCTTCCAGCGTGCAAAAAGTGACGAGAGGAGCGGGAAAGATACGAATATGCTGACATTCGAACTTTGACTAAAGATAACTCAGCTTCTACAAAGCGCATTAAAAAAATTCTGGCTGGACAATATTCGTGAAGCGGCGTGCTTTAACATCCCAGGCATACCGCAACTTTGCTACAGCCCCTTTCAGAGCCACTTTAAGCATAGGCTAGTGGCCAGCCAAGTACAGTACGTCCCCTGTCGTCAGTGCAGTGGCCTTTTAGCGACAGAACCACACTCAACTCTCTTCGACTTGGAGCAGCCGCGGAGTCGCCGAGGCGTCATGCTCCCGTCCGGGACGATCCGTCACCGACTGCGGGCTGTCTGCTCCGCTCGCTGTGCCGCTGCGTCGTGTTCCACGAGGGAGCGTTATCTGATCCAGACGCGCAACAACGTCCCCCGGAGCAAGCGAGATCAGTGAGTTGCTCGCAGGCACGCTAATCGCTGCAGCGAATGCATGAAGGCGCCTCATCTTGAGAGCGTCTCGAAGGCAGCTCTGTCGTCTGCATGCGACGACAGTTCAAGCTAGATGAAAAAAAAAATCAATAAAAATTGGCTGCGGTTTAACTACTGCTGAACCTGGTTAGAGAGCGAAAGCTGTGGTGTATCGGGCAAGTAGATGCGGCTTGGCGTCTGTAACGATGGGTGCGTTCCGCACAATGGATATATGCAGCGCGCCCACCCTGTCACCCTAGCAGGTGGCAGTTAATGGTTGATCTCGAGAGGTTGGTCACCCAGTGAACGCTGCGGCCTATTCTACCGCCCTCTAGCGGCGAATCGAATGGTCAAAGGTCAAGTGGTGCGACACCATGATAGACCGCATATGGTAAGGCCTACAGCCACACTTGACCTCTGGCTCACTTGAAGGTCAACTGGCAACGCACGGTGAAATCGGCTTTCCCTAGCGTAGTGAAGCTTTCGAATCAAAACGTACTTTCGCTCCCCACTTAGGCGGAAACAAGTGTGACGGTTTGATTTGCTACGTAGTACGTAGACGATGGTGGCAGAGAGTCAGAGTTAAAAGCTTGAAACAGAAATAAAAGCCCACAAAAGAAGACAGCATGAAAGGGAAGACGCGGTCAAGCGCTAACTTTCATCTGAGGATTTATTGTGTGATCAGGAGCATATATATACATGTCCGATAAATGCAAAGGAACGATAACAACGTCATCGAAATAAAACCCGCGCCAGCACCAGCCGTTGGCCTCAAAAATTTATAGTTCCCTCCTAGATAAAGTTATCGATGACCCGCTGACGTAACTCTTGTCTTCTGAACAGATAAGAACACTTGAAATGGCCGCGACTTACCAGAGACTCGACTAAGGGGAGTTACATCAATCGGAGCAGCCTTTGTCCTGCTTCGATCCGAATCTGAGCGGGATT
Organism: Amblyomma americanum; assembly: GCA_030143305.2. NCBI lineage: Eukaryota > Metazoa > Arthropoda > Arachnida > Ixodida > Ixodidae > Amblyomma > Amblyomma americanum. The sequence continues at coordinate 19,587 of JARKHS020005960.1, forward strand.
GCCGTTTATTTCAGGTCTATTCACATTGATACTTTCCCCGCCTTGCTTCTGATTCAAGGGAAAGACACGCCACCGCGGTCACTAAAGAAGGTGACTTCATGAGGCGGATGATAAAATTAATTATAGTAAGGGGGGGCAGATGCGGATAGGATGCTGACGTGACAAGTCGTCGCTGCCCTTTTGCGTGACAGGATGCAACGCTTGACGTGGCTCCCCCAGCAAGAAGTGTGCACGCCACAGAACGATCGGTACCAAGAATAAATCGCAGGCGAACGATACATGAAATCTCCCCCCCCCCCTCCCCACACCTCTTTGAAAGTCAATAATGGTCAGTTAGGGGCGACAAGTTTTCGCTTCTACATTTCTGTTTTGCTTTATTCGTGGCTGCGTGGCTGATCGGAGTCCACTTCTGGAAAGAAGTTCTTCGCGTTAGAAGTTGAATTCTTGTCGTCTCTGAGTTTCGGATCAACTCGAAAAGAAAAAAAAAATACGTCGCAGTGAAGTTTGGAAAAGGTTCAGCTACTGCTTTCTGCCTCGTTTAATATTCATAACGGCAGCGAATCAAAGCTGGAGCCCTAGCGCGCGCAGAACTTAGCTCAGTGCCGAAACTTGACGAGCACTCTCCGGCTCGTCCGGAATTCATAACTGGACCAAAACAGCGCGGAGGCCGAGTTGAAATACTCGAGGCCAGCTGCAATGTTTGCGCCCTAGAAAAGAAGCACAACGACGGAAAAGCAATATCTGCGCTCTGCAGAGCCGCCACAACAAAGCGAAGAAATATATTGTGCTCTACGGGAATTCAAAACACAGAGAAGTAGCCCTTGTGCTCATAGAAGCAAGCAGCTCAGAAAGCGAACAGCAATTGTGTTTTGCGGAAGCACAACAAACCAAAGCTGTATACTTGTGCTGGACAAGGCCAAACAATACTTACGCCCTTCACAAACAAACAAAGAAGTAATATGTGCATTGAGACGCCGCAATGGAGGCTCGAAGAATACTTCCGACGCAGAGTTAGACCGCCTTGGCGTCAGCAAACGGCGAAAATGCTCCCACGAAAAAAAAAAGAAGAAAAGAAGACCTCTAAGATATGAAAAACTCCGCACTTCTAACCTCCTTTCCCTGTGCTGCGCTTTTTCGCCCAAACCACGGCGAAGTCGTCAGGGAAGGGAGGATAAGGAAAGCGTGAGAAAGGGAGAGGGGCAGCGTCAATCGGCGCGTCAACCGCACTATAGCCGGCTAGCTAGCTTCCAAACTCCGGCGACGCACGGGGGCACCACACACGAGTTCGACCCACTCCTGGCACCGCAGGGGCGGTGGAGCGTGTGCGGCATCGTGTGCAGAAGACGACTGCGACGAGCGCGGCATCCCCCGCCTCCTTCCTGCCCCCCCCCCCTCCCCCCAACACGCACATACGCCGCTTCTCGATGTCGGGGAACGTGATGCGAGCGGGGCGTCACCGTTGCTCCCGCCGTCGCCACGAAGTGGAACGCCAACGACGCGCCTGCCAAACTCAGGGGGCACCATAACTCGGCGAGTTTCGGTTCTTGCCAGGACAGAGAACCGAAGACAAGAAAAAAAATGGGAAAAGGATGGAATGAGCAAAGAAAGAAAAAAGGAGAGAAACTAGTAATACGGATAAGGAAGGAAGGAAGGAAGGAAGGAAGGAAGGAAGGAAGGAAGGAAGGAAGGAAGGAAGGAAGGAAGGAAGGAAGGAAGGAAGGAAGGAAGGAAGGAAGAGAACAAAGAAACGAAAAAAAGAAAGGAAGCAACAGAGATGAGAAGGAAGAAGTGTTAAAATAGAAGGAACAGAAGAACGAAAGGAACGAAAGAAAGGTTTCCACCTGGGTTTTTTTGACGTGCACTGAGGCCACACAGTACACGGGCCTCAAGCATTTCGCCTCCAACGAAATGCGACCGCCGCGGCCGGGATCGAACCCGCGTTTTTCGCGTCAGCAGACCAACACCATAAGCACTGAGCCGTCGCGGCGGCCGATAAACAGGAAGGAAGAAAAAAGAGGCAACACAGGAAGAAACTGAAAGGCACAAAGAAACACCGAAGGGGGAATACGGGCGGAGCGCGAAAAACATGCCTCGCGTCCCAGTCACGGGAACAAAGTCACAAACGACAACCGCGTTCCCGCCGCTCCTGGGAAAGGTGGAGAGAGAGACAGAGTGGTGTGCACCCTCACGTCGCTTTGTTTCCTAATGTACGATTGTCTGCGCGTACTGGCGAAGCCATTCAGTGCCGTGTTGCGATATTTCTCGCACCTCTTTCCTTTGTTTCCTGCGTGGGTCGGTTCAATGGGCCGCGTCGTGTTGTTGCGGGGCTTTTCTGCCGTATTCCTATGACTGGTGCCGTGCCTCTACGCCTCAAGCGTCAACGAGGACTGCAGGCCAGTCAGTTACTACCGGCGACGTCGGTGCGCGGATACATTTTGATCTGGTGTCCAGGCTGCCTACCCTAGATTTTATTTCCTGTGCATCTGCATCGTGTTTATCGAACATTTCATTGACGTGCACCGTCGTGCAAATCAAAGCTTAGATCCTTTGCAGCTTTTCCTCGTTTTACACCCGAGGGATATCTGTATATTCTTAGCGCTAAGCGTCGGCTTCGCTGTTTCCTTATGCTCGCTTCAAGAATTAGAACGTTTAGAGGTGCAGCAAGACTTATTACATCGGCAGCGCTTTTATTAGCTTAGTAGAAAATTTAGATAATCCACTGTCATACAACACTATCTTATCAAGTAGTGCATATCAAAGCAATGACCTTAAGAGCGACTTTCTCTGTGGCGTAATCCTCCCACATTCTCATACTGCCCAAACCCAATAGCCCTCCGAGGTGTTCGTAATGCGCAGGGCACCCCAGTCGAATAAAACAACAGAACCTTGTCAAAACTACAAAAAAATGGCTGCGGTTTAGCCCTGGTTAAACGTGGAGTGACGCGATAGCTTCATCTGGTCGAGTGGAACTCGCTCCGCCGAATTGCAAAGTCAGTCTGTCGCCGCTTCGTTTCGCTGGCCGTTCCTTCTTCATCTTCGTCCCACTTGACATTGCGCATGCGCACAGCTGTTGCAGCTGTTGCGCGCCGCGCCACCGGCAGCAGCAGCTGCTCCGAGCCACGTGATCAACCCACGTGACCAACCACGTGACCAACGGCGCCGCCACGAAGCTCAAGGGGTGCCACGCTGAAGGGTCGAAGAGGTGGCATAGTGTAGCTATCGCTACAAAAATGTTTTGTACTTTTGTCGTAACGACAGGCTTTCCTATTGTTATGTAGTACTGTTTTGTACTACTTTTCTGTAGTCTATTGTTCTGTAGTACTTTCCTGTAGTAACTACACAAAATTCTATTGTGACTTCAAAAATTTCGATTGTTAATACAAGTTTCTGACCAAAAACATTACAGGAAATCTGTCGTGACGACAGAGCTTTTTATGTCGTGTTTACTGGCTGGGACATGTCGGCCGTAGAAAGGAGCTCCAACACGGCATGACCCACCATGTTCCCCGTACGCCCAGAACTCCCTGGCAACTATTTTCCTTGTGAATGGCGTCAACGCACCATTGCTTTGGTCGGGACAAAGTACGACAGCGATGCTGATGCCAGTTTACCTAAACAATGTCCTTCACATACCTATCTCCAGGAAAGGAAACTCCCATCAAGTGGGCAAATAATTGGGCACACAAAGAAATGGACGAGTTGTTTCCTCCTTCTAAGTCATAGTCAGAAACACTTTCCTGAGCAGGACCAGTTAACCCACCAGATTCTTAGCAAAAATGTAAGCTTGGTATAAGCATCATCATCACCATCATCATCCAGTTACGCCCACTGCAGGACAAAGACCTTTCCTTTTCCACATCTCTCCCATTAAGCCGATCAGTTAATGGGACGTCCCGTGCTACGCTTGTCTTCTCTTACAATCCACCCTTTCAAAAAAATTTTAGTCTATAGACTGCCATAGACTTCCGTCTATAAAGTCTATAGACTCTCAATAGACAAACCCTAGAAAACAGTCTACAGGCAATGCAAATCCTATAGACAGTCTATAGGCAATCTATAGAGTTATGGCCACAAACTTTCAGTAGACTTGTCTATAGACAGTCCATGGACTATAAATAGACCATAAGAAGTATCTGTAGGAAGGCAATAGAGTCTATAAGAAGTCTCTACATTATCTATAGGCCATTTTTGTAAGGGCAGTTGCGGTTCCTTTACCGGTATTCACTATCGGATATCTTGCCCTCGCATTACATGCTCCACCCATGTCCATTACGTCGAGACCCATAAACGAAACCAAACCAAATCTTCTTGATTTCGGCTAGGATGTCAATAACTCGCATTTGTTCCTTGACCCACTCTGCTCTCTTCCTGTCTCTTAACCTTACACCTGTACAGCCAGGCTAGGGCAGTCCCGGTGACGTCAAGCCAACGCTACTGAGTCGAACGAAACTCATTTCCAGGCGCCAGGCGCGCTTGATGCGTGAGGAAGCGCACCTCGGCGATCGGGACTCACTGTTCCGCAGTTCCAGCTGCGCGCCAAGCTCGCGCCGCTCCCCGCCCAGCTCCGCGCCGCTCGGGGCTTCTCGAAATAGGATCTCCAGAGTCGGAATCGAACGTCTGACCTTGGCGCCGGCTGGCCCGCAGCACAGTTCAGCGCTCGGACCGTGTACGCTCGTAAAGATATTTGTCTTTCGAAACGACTATCCTTGTGCACGCGAAGCCCGCTGTAAGCTGCCTTAAACATTCTTCCGACTGCCTTGAACATTCTACCCATGTGAAAAGAAAAAGAAATAGGTTTTTGAACCATCCAGCGGGTTAGGTTTTCCTGGTACATGTGCATTGCTTTTACGGGGACGTGCTCCCAAAAAAAAAAATCCGAGTCATCGATATATGCCTCAAAAGGGGAACTTCCTTGTGCACTTGCGGCTAACGAAAATGCCATCCAAGTAGGCTTGGTAGACGCAGCTCTCGAGACTAGGTAAACCGACATCCACGTCGTGAAACTGTCGAATTGCAAATCTGGGCGACTCCTGTAGGTCTAATCCATTAAATGGAGTCACCTAAATAGAAAAAGGGAGAGGCGAACTTGGATTAGGTCATCGCACAGGGTCACGTAATTTAAGTTTCAGGTAGTTCAATTCTCAAAGCGCAAACGATCCCAACGACCTAACAGACGATTTCAGGTGGTGTCGAAGTGACGTGAGGCACACAAAATCCTGCGACGGCAGTCTTTTTAATTTTCATTACACCAGCCCGGCCCTAGAGCCGGAATGAGTACAATAAATAAACAGCTAATACATAGCAATTTTTCTATGTCTCACGTGATCTCTAGTATGTCACAACTCGTTTGTGACGTCGTAGTGTCATTTTCAGCTGCTGAAATGCAAACTTAAACCAACAAGCACGAAAAAACTGAATTATAAATTTTTTATCTGTCTTAGACGAATTCCACGGGGCGATCTATAATTCGCTGATGTGTCCCATACCCAAGAAGGAACAAAACCGAATTTCTCTGTCCTTACTCCCTGGCGGGAGTTACTAAATGCAAAATAATAATTTGTCATATCGTATTGAAGAAGAAAAAAAGGAGAAAAAAGAACGGACGAGTTATGCTTCTAAGCACGAATAACAATCCTGGAAAATTTACAAAAGCAACGACACTTGTTACAACGCTGACAAGAGCACGGAAGCTAAGTACGTCAAATGACGCGCAAGGGCACTGCAGCCAAAAATGCTCCCCACAGTGAAGTAAACATGGGCGCACTCTAATCGGAGGAGAGAGAGATTTTAATGAATACAGGAGAGGTCTGTGCCTGGTTCACCCTAATCGGTCACAACTAAAGAAGGAAGCGGAAAATGATTGTCAAATGAGGCCGGCATATATCAATTTTCATTATGTATGAGTTAATCAATGGTCAGTCATGGTCACGCTGGGTCAATCCGTGGTTAATGGCTTTGTCACCCTATAGGGTGAAAGAGGATTAAACACGAGTTCATGAAAATCGGTCGACGGCATCGTCTGGACGGCCTTTCTTGATGGTATTTTGCCGCTTCGTTCTTGAGTTGTATCTGAGTATATCTTTTATGCTCTAAAGACCCTCAATGACACTGCATCTTCAGAAGACAGGCCATGCGTAACTGTCAACCTGCGAAGCCTTGAGAAAACCAGGTAAGTTACAGACTGGCCTTACGCCACAAAAGTAAGCTTAAGCTACATACTCCACCTGAAGAGAAAAGAAAGAAGGAATAACTATAGTCGGATACTACTCAAGAGCGAAGCGGCTTTTTCTCCCGTCAAAGGATCCTCTTCCAGCCAATGGCGTCGGCCGATTTTCATAACCCTGCTGGCGCGACCATACTGGGAGTGGCAGATGAAAGGGGACAGTCCCCTCCCTCCATGGTCGGGGAAGGTGCCCTCCCTGTATTGTCACCCTAGCAAAGTCATGAGAATCGGCAGATGCCATTGGCTGGAAGGGGGTCCTTCGACGGCAAAAAGCCGTTTCTTTCTTGAGTTGTATCCGACTATAGGTTGTTTATACACTGTCATGCGTTAGTAACGACTGTCAAGCCGAGAAGAAGCTTGCAAAATTTCAAAGTAAACCTTTTTGTCAGCCCGCGGCACTTCTAGTAACACGAGTAGTGACACAAGGCATGCAGCCATCGGTCACAAAACGAGACCGCGCTTTATTTTAGAAAGAAAATATTTCGAGCAGCAACCATGCGTCTTTTCAGACGTCCTCGATCATGATATATCATTCCGCACGCGCTGTGGAGGTATTTTGGGAAAAAAAAATAATAATGCGTTTTTGCGAGAACCGATACTGGGCAACTCGCCGCGAGTGACGAAACGCAGGACGATCCGAGCAGTAACTACGGTGGTAGAGAAGCAAACTAATAAAAAAGTGAACAAAGGCACAACCTCGCGGTATTATTCACAGGGCTAGCGAGAGCCCCAGTCACTCGTTTCCTTTTCCATGACTTCCAGGGAAAACCTTTACCGACCAACTTAAACCAGGTTAGCTTCTTCGTCAAAAGGCAACGTACGCTACTTCCGCGCAAATATTCAGGTTATACGCGGGAACACACAAAACGAAGGGCGCTGCATGCGGTGCACAGCTCTGCTGAAGGAACGGCGGGGCTTTACTGCCGTCTCGAGCACGACGTTGGGAGTGCCTTGGAGAAAGCCACGGGGGCCCCAGGTTCTCTGCGCGCCTTCGGAGAGAGTGCTCGAGCCACCCCGCACGCCACATCCCCGGGGATGCGGCGACGGCGCAGAGCGTGGCTTTTACGCTCCGGGGAGACGGAGAAAGAGCGCTAGAGCTGCGGGGCGGCGTCCGCCGGCCGGCAGGCGCCGGTATTTCGGGTCGTCGTTGTCGTCGTCGCAGTCGTGGTCCGAAGGAACCGTGCCCCGGGTCCGTATTTATAGACGGAGCGAGGCGGCAGTCCCGGGGTCCCCGCTTAGCCGTTTCCTACCTTGCTCTCTGCCTCCATCACGCGCCCTTTCCCTCACTCATTCGCTTTCCCTCTGTTCGGGGGCTTCGTAGCGGAATGGTCGTCGCTCCGGCCTCGATGTCGCTGTTATAACCGCGCGGAACGCGGAAAGAAGCGTCTTCATGCTCGCAGCCGTTGGGACACAGAATGGTCGGCGTGGAGAGGGGAGTTGTTGATGCGCAAAACACCCGCGTGGGTGTCTTCCTGCCTAGAAAGCACTTTCCGGGATGCCTTTATACCTCGCTTTGGATGCTTCGCCGTTTCGTACCTTGCACAGCCTCTCCTCGCATTCCTCGCATTATCGCGCATTCCTCTTCTAACTCGCCGCCTGCCCTTCAGAGTCGTCCTAGAGGAATGGTCGTCGCTCCGGTCACCGCACCGCTGTTATACTCGCACGCAACGCGGAAAGAAAGGACATCGTACTCGGAGTCGTGGAAACAGGGGTGCTCTTTTGTAAGCGCGGGAAAGGGGAGTTGTAGACCCCGAAGGCGCCCACGCGGGCGCCTTCCACCCAGGGTCTCCCCTTTTCGACATCGCGGAAGAGACACCCTCCCCCAGATGCCTCGAACTCCCTCACTTCCTCCCCTCGTCTTCACTCTCTATCTTAAATGTCTCTGCAGCACAGCTGCCCTCGCTTAGCGGTCAACGTCGCTGTTCGGCGCATGGCAAGCGGGAGGGAGTGTTTTGGTCTTGCAGTCGTGGATGTACATCTTTTAGCGTTTTAGTGAAGGTGCCAGAAAGAGTTTCGGAGGCTAAAACACCCAAAGAAGTGTCACGTACTCGAGTACCCCTTGTCGCTGCTGGCCAAAAACCACCCAGCAATGATATCCAAGTATCTAGCTCCTTGTCCGTCCTCCAAGTTAAGGACGTCTTTCTTAGCGTCCGGAAGTTTTCATTCCGTATCAAGGCTACTCACATAAAACAAGAGGCCTTTGTCCGCAGCAATGTTAAACAACCTACCTTCGCCGACAGGTGCAACACACCACAGTCCACAGATTCCTCTTGTGTTGGAATCGCTCTTAGTTCCTTCAGGATTGTAAAGAACTCCACAGAATCCTAGAAATCGTTTGCTCGTTGGCTTGTCGTTGACGCAAATGTCATTTCTGTTGTGCAGAGTAAGTAGCTGCGGATCAGCCGAAAGGGCCTTAGCTCAGTCTCTATTGCGAATGCCCCTCGGGCGACCGCTTCGAGCAGTTGCCCTTGAAAAATCTCACCAAACCAAGGACCTTTATTTCAAAGTGCCCTCGTGATGTTTTCAACGTTGCCCTCATGACGCTAGGCAACTTTCCTGCTCGCGCTAATACCCGTTGTCTAAAGATAAATTTAGAAGGACTGTGGTTCTTGCACTCAAAGTCAGCGAATGAGTGAAGATTATTTTATCGATCCACTGTGTGACGTTGTCAGCGCTGGCAATGAAGTCGGCGCTAAAAGGGAAGTTTATTAGCCAACCACTCAGCCAACTGACCAGCTTTGGAGCGCCCAGCTATGTATGTCCTGGATGTTTAGTATGCGACCAAACAGAAAATGGCTCCTTGTCAATTAGGAGAGCACTGTAGACACGTTGTGTATATATTTACAAATCGTTGTTGCTCGTTGGCAAGAAATGACAAAACATTATCTACGACAGCTTCAACTTGGTAACGTGGGAGCACACGGGCCCTATATCTGGCCCGAGAATTTTGTGTGATTCTACATCTTACATGAGCAGATATGAAGAGCACGTAGACACAAGGACGGAGGCACAAGGATGGCCACAGTGAAGAAGGAGATAACCGATCGAGACAAATTTTCATGAAAAAGAAGTGATCAGTGATGGTTGCTCAGGACAAGTAGAAGCCGAGGAAACTGATTAGAAACAGTGACCCCACGTAGACAAGTGAGATAAGTTGAAGGGGCAAGAAGAGTATGTCTCACGCGTACAAGGCCACAGTGGGGATTACATATATTCAGGCTTTTTTCATATTACGGCTTTTTTTATTCGTAATATACGAGAAAATCAGCACAGCCATGCTGTGCTCGCAAATGACAACAGCTCGTCGCTTATTCACCGAATAAATTCGTAGATAACAAATAAATGAATGGCAGTTACTTAACTGGTAATGCCGAAAGTTAGCGCTAGCCGGTTTTAGATAAGGATTACGCTCAGAAAGAAGCAGCCTTTGCGGGAGGACCGCGCGGCGTTCCGGGTCCCCTCATTCCTATCACGATGGTTTTTGGCTACAACTACGACGACAAATAGCCTTCACCCTAGAACCATCGCATTAGCAGCTAGTGCTGCAAGAAATCAATGCCCACTGTAATGCCTCACGGCGCTGTGGGTATAGTGATAAAAATAAATAAATAAATAAATATTTAAATAAATAAATAAATAAACAAATAAACAAATAAACAAATAAATAAATAAATAAATAAATAAATAAATAAATAAATAAATAAATAAATAAATAAATAAATAAAAGGGCGGTCAAGACTCACGTTAAGTGTTGAGCTGGAGAAATAACTCGAAATATCGAGGCAGTGGATGACGTGGAAAGAGGAGACTTTGAGAATATCGGGATAGGCCATGTTACTGCATTCGACTCAACTCTAGTCTTTGACAGTGACTATGGTGATGACGGCATGTCGTTTATGTGCACGCTAAAACAACTCGTCAAAGCTCGTTAAGCCGCTCTCAGCAACGCTAAACATCAAACTGCCCTCTGCTAAACATCAAACTGCCCTCATGCTTTAAGCCCCGCCGCGGTGGCTCAGTGGTTAGGGCGCTCGACTACTGATCCGGAGTTCCCGGGTTCGAACCCGACCGCCGCGGCTGCGTTTTTATAGAGGAAAAACGCTAAGGCGCCAGTGTGCTCTGCGATGTCAGAGCACGTTAAAGATCCCCAGGTGGTCGAAATTATTCCGGAGCCCTCCACTACGGCACCTATTCTACCTTTCTTCTTTCACTCCCTCCTTTATCTCTTCCCTTACGGCGCGGTTCAGGTGTCCAACGATATATGAGACAGATAGTGCCCAATTTCCTTTCCCCCAAAAACGATTCATTAATCATTAATCGTGCTTTAAGCTGCGTGAAGGTCATTTTGTCTGTCTTCATGTGCTCACAGTTCTTCCCAGTGTGAATTTGTCCTGCTCCTCCCTATATAAACTGTCCAAATATGCTCACTTCTCTTCCCTGCCCATCAAAATATCGTAGACAGTTATTTTTCATCGTACCCGTGCTCGTCACATATGAAAGAAGCCAACAGCCGCCGCAACCAGGCTGCATAGGGGAATGTGTCTAGTATTTTTTTCGTCCCAACGTTTGTAAAGCATTAGAAGCCACACCCGAAAAAAAAAAGTGTAGGCGGAAACGAAATTCGATCATTGCTTGCAGCGATATGACGTCATAAGGCTGGAGCATTTGCGTTGGCTGATTGGCTCGAGCAAAGTAACGTCACAAAACCGGAGCATTCTCAATGGCTGGAGAGAAGTGATGTCCCTTCCGGTAAAGGCATCAACACCTGCTAATGCAATCGCAGTGCCAAAATATGATGTAACTACGCGTGAGCGTGAATTTTTTCTTTTGCGTTCCAGCCACACATGCAGGCAGAGTGCTCCTTTTCGGACTCCTTTCGGGCCATGTCAGTCTTTCAGGAATTTACGTTGCATTTATTTTACCTACGATTGGAGCCGTTCAAGAGTGTGCGTAGAAGTTACGCAATTATTTGACTGCCGTGCAGAAACGGAAGCGACTGGACATTCTTCTTGTCTCAGAACTTCATGCAGCAATCAAAATCGAAGTGCGAACCTCCTGCAAAACAAAAAGAAACGCATGCAAAAAGAAAAGCGCATGAAGTCGAAGAATGCAGTCTTCCAAGTCGCGACGCCATCCACTATAAACGTTTGCGATATCGGTGATCTTCTGAACCTGGTCGCGTTCGTTATTGGCCCAACTCTGCACTCAGTTCACGGAGCCGAAACGCCCTAGCGAAAAAAAGAATGTCATAGAAATATGGCGACAAATAAACCCTGTACAAAGATTATTGAGAGAAGAAATAAGCTGAAGAAAGGGCAGTCCTTTAAGCGATTAGAAGACGAAAGGGATATGCAGCAACGCAGACGACGAATAATATCACACGAAAGGAAACAACGCTGCAGAAGGCAGGCGAACTTTTTTAAGGTACGGTATACGATGTAGGCACCGAACATTGTTCGCCTATTGGGTTTTATACGCCAGCATGCTCCCATCTCGGGCCTTTTCTTCGATGCCATAGAATAGAACTTTGGAGAGAAAAAAACTGGGTTGGAAGCCGATTGCGATGCGAACCGCCCTCCCGAAGCGGAGATCAAACGGCATGCGACGTTCGAATAAATTGGGCAAGTTTCTCGACGAGAAAGCGATTGCAGGGGAAATAAGAGAGTTATCCAACTTTTCGGAGAGATCTAAAGGGCAAGACAGGCGGTGTTCAATATCCCGAACAGATAGACAGTTAATTCTCCGCCTTTCGATTCTCTGCCTAGCTGGCTTGCTTTTGCGTCGCTTTCGGCGTAGCTCCGAGTACAAACGGCGGAGGACAGAGGCGCGCTTCGAAACACCGTCATGCGGACCGCGTACGACACTGGAGGAATGAGAATTCCATGTTATAAAGAGATAGGCTGCAGAGAAAAGAGTTGCCTAAGACCATTCGTGCCTCATTTTAACGATCTCTGCCAAAAATGGTCAAGACTTGCAGAATAACAAAAAAAAAGAGGTGAGCTTTTCGAGTAGACGTGCAAAAGCAGGGGACCTTGAGGGTACCAAGGTCACCCCAAGGTCCCCTCTCATTGGCTGCAGCTTGCGCGACGCTCCTCCGAACTAACCCGAAATTACCCGAGTTCCTCCGAGGCTTCACACAAGTTTTTTGCTTGGAACCGTGTTATGTAGTGCTTTCGCGTTAAAAACACTCACAGTCGTGCGAGCTCATAAAATGTGTTTTTGCTTCTGCGTTTTTATTGTTAACAGCAATGAACGCACTCTTTCCGAACGCTGCGGCCTCATATGGCATGAGACTGAGTGTTGGGAGGAATGTATTCGTCCTCCTCTCAGAAGTGGTACTTCGTAGAAACTGGATGGCGAAACGCGTAATGTATGATCGTAATAAACTGCATCCACGCGAAGCGCACGCGCATGGACTATGACTAAAGTTCCCGTCCCGCAATATTCGCTGTCTACCCATAAAGTGGGAAGCTTACAGCATCTTTACCGCTCCAAATCAGCGGCGCGCTTATGAGCGGGTCTCCCATCCTTACTACTGCGGTACTTTCGAGCTTCCAGGGCGCCGTAAGTGCCCCACTGCACGTCTCATCAACGAATCCTGTGGGCTGAACGCTTTAGACAAAGGCCGTAGTACATCAACACACGAATTCTTACGAAGCTCAGTCTACGGAAAGAGCATTTGATGTTACACCTTGTCGTTAAGTCCAAATAATGTGCTGAGTGATACACGGTCTTACGCCCTTTTTGATAAAAGAGAAGCTCAACTCATGTGGACTAACCACATGTCAACGCTTTTCTGTCAACGCATCGGAGGAGCACTCGACCTACTGGTCAAGCCAATTTACTTGACAACAATTAACGGAGGAGGTCGTAGTCGAAGCACCACACCCACAAAGCTCCGACCCAAGAAAGAAATGCAGAAAGACGTAGACCTTGACGACCTAAAAATGCCACTATCTTGGGTACGTGTATGTGTTTGGTCATTTCACGTTTCTGGTAAGTTTCTTCTGGTAAGTTTCCATGTCTAGCATGCTTAAAATAACCGAAATGCTCACTGAAGTTGAGCCGATTAGATTTAAAATGTCTGATGTCTGGTGAAGAAATTTGAAGTGTTACAGAGTCATGTTTTTTGCTTTTAATCGCCCGCCGCGGTGGCTTGGTGGTTAGAGCGCTCGGCTACTAATCCGGAGTTCCCGGGTTCGAACCCGACCGTGGCGGCCGCGTTTCGATGAAGGCGAATCGCTAAGGCGCCCCTGTGCTGTGCGACGCCAGTGCACGTTACCGATACCCAGGTGGTCGAAATCATTCCGGAGCCCTCCACTACGGCACGCTCTTCCTTTCTACTTTCACTCCCTCCTTTATCCCGTCCCTTACGGCGCGGTTCAGATGTCCGCCGATGTGTGAGACAGATACTGCGCCATTTTCTTTCGCGAACAGCCAATTCAATTCAATCGCCCATGCAAGTAAACCCAGACGAACCCAAATTGCTGAAATCTGAAATCCTACCTGCTTAACGAATCATGGTTTACCAGGTCGCTTGTCTATAACGCTGTTATAAGGGAGTAATTATTCATTGACATCCACCCAAGCGCAGCCATAGGGTTACAAAAAAAGCTATACAGCTTTCTCAGAAATTTAGTAATTAAAGAAAGATTCGTCCTGGCCCGCGGCTCGAGCCCGGGGCCAACATTAGCTTTTGTTTCTGCTTAACTATAGGCACGCCCGTGGGACAGGGACGACGAAAACGTGAAACTGTGGGAACTAGGCTGATAAAGCTAAAGCTGTAAAAGAAAAAAATACACTGCGCTTTGTTCGTGCAAACTCTCCGTACTGCCGATACTGCATTTCATTTCTTTGTGCTTTTTCCAGCACACAATTATTGTGTATTCCGGGAGATCAGCCTCTCCTTTTACAAATAGCCTATTTGTTTTTACAATTTTACAAATACATTGATACGAGCAAACTTTTGTTACTCCTCAGTGTCGACTTTAACATGGGTCATCCCGCGGATTTCATGCTTCAGTTTAATTCTTTACGATCCTCATCTTGCCGAGCCTACAACCCGCGCGGCAATTTCGCTGGCCCCACTGCCCCTGCAAGATGTGCCGTTTATAGATTATCCCCCTGTCAATGCAGTTACCTTCGACCCGAACACAGTGTGACCTGCGTTACCACGACACACGATAAATGCAGTGTTCCCTCGTTTTTGTTGTCGAATACAAAACAGGGCTCAGACCCATACAGCTCGGCGCTCACGGTTCAACCCCGCCGGACGCCACGACGGCAAAGATCGAAGTGCCACGTCCGCGGCGTCAATCGGAAATCGAAATCCACCTATAGGCGACGGCCGGTGGTCCGTTTTTGATGGGGAGGTAAATTGCGTTCGTGGACTGCCGACTCCATCGACACCGGAGGTGTGAACGGACTCCCGGGGGAGTATTTCTCCCCACATCGCGGTGCTGTCTACTCGGAAAAGGTCGATTTCATGGCGCGGCAATATTACTTTCTAAATCCCGCGTGGCATTCAGAGCAGCTGCGCTACGCTTCTCATAGGCTTAGACTGGGCGTGGCTTTTACGTGGACGTACATTGTCGTTTTGAACTAGTGGGCTCTGGGGGCTGATCTTCATGTTATTTCCTTTAGAACTTGGATCACGTTATCACGTTAACGAGTTTGCTCCTCGTACCCTTGGGAAAGCTCTGTGGCGCGTCTGATACTAGATCACTATCAGAGCAGTACCCATTGCAGAGGACTTAACTGGAGGTTTGTCAATGTTGCCGGGCAGTTCGGCTGTTACTTTGCTTTTTAAGCTGTGTGCGGGCCTTGACTCACGACTGTGATCCGGCAGGCTGGTGATGTCGTTGCTTATTCTTGCATTTCTTTTCCGTCCCCATAACTAATCACGCCCTTAATTTCCAACGTCTCTCCTTTTCCCAGTGCTGAGTACCACGCTAGCAAACCATACCTAAGGACGACCTCTCTGCATCTCTTTCTCAAAACACCCCTTTCTTCTGAGCATAGAAACTAGAGTGACGCCTTAGTTTAACTTTGCGGACTCGCTTGAAAGCGCGATCCAAGTCGAAAACGGGTAAGGCGTGACCAAGTGAACCACCTCGCTGCGAGTGCTTAGTCCGCAATGAAACAAACTGTGGCTGAAGAACCTTTCGCAGTTAGCTTCCGAAAAAGTCATGCTTTCTATTTAAAGGACTAGCGGTCGTGCTGACTGATTCCCCAAAGGACCTAACCTTCGTGCTCTTTCGGGCTCGAGAGTGCGGGTGCCTTTGCGAGCGCTTCATCGTAAAAGCGGCTTCTAAGATATGTCTTGAATCTCGATTCATGCTCAAGCCGTGGCCCTGTTCTGTAGGGAAACGTACACACTTCACAGGCTCTTTGCCCTTTGAGCGAAGCTGCAGCGGTGGCAGCTGTTCAGCTGAAATGAAAGATAGCTGAACTATTCATACCCGCAGTGAATTTTCTACGTAGGCATTAACGTTCTTAAGTAGCAAGGTTATCACTCACTGTGTGCAGTTTTTTTATTAGCTACATCCACCGCAAAAAGCGAGAACAATCGATCCAGTCGCAAAGCACCGCCCAGCCCGACAGTGAATGTGAAAGACATAGCACAGCTGCAAAGCGGAGGTAGAAATATTTAGGGTGCCCGGTGCAGCGTTCCTTAACTAAGGTGGTGGCATCTCCGCTATTTTCGAGCACGGGCTCATATTAGCCACATAACAATATTTTTTTCGCAAATCAGCATTTTCACGCTTTCGAAGCATGACAGCGTTCAATACTACATCCATATGTAGAAGTCTCATTTCAGATTAAATTTCGCAGGTCTTCCTCATCATACGGGAACAAGCGATCCTTGCGATCCAAAGGCCACTCCCGATCGAACAACGGGTTTCACCATTCTTGTGCAGGAACGATTCATCTAAACAACCCATACTCCGTTCGTACATCAAGTGCAACGATGTGAAAGGTACGGAAGTAGCCCGTATGAAAAAAATACAGGGAGGCATGTTACTCCGCGCGTGCGTGTTTCCTGGCACAGTGTGTGTAAGACATGACAAAGCAACAGCGTGTCATCAGCAATAAGAACGGGTGTAATCAAGGTCACGACAAATGTACCATGTTATAAGTCAGCCGGCAACCCGCTCATTCTTTTTTCGCTGGCCACAAAGAACGCCCTACTTTTTGATCGCGAATGGAGGCAGCGCGAGCAGGAGCTCTAGCTTTGACAGCGCTGCACCTAATGTATGAAACGGAGTACAGGAACAACTAGAAGGACAGGTGGCGTCTGTTTGGAAAGTTGGGGCACGCGTCATAAAAAAAAAGAACGAAATAGCGTCTAAAAAGGTGGACCCCAAACCAAAATGTCACCGAGGTTACATGATGGAACCTAACTACGGAGTAAACTGCGCGTATATAGTACATATTCACGGTTCGGTGCTGAAGTTAGCTAAACGCACTAGGCGGGACTTTGATTTGGCACGCACGCAAATCGTGTGTGGTCCGTATTACAACTAAAAAATAAAGGATAATGGTCAGCCAGCCAAGCCCCGTTCTCACAGCGAACTGGCAGTACGCCACGCCCGCATCGAGCGTCGCGCGCTATTTGTGTTCTGGTATGGCAGGATTGCGAAGGGGGAAACAATACCGTTCCGCGCACACGAATATACAGGCACGTAATTCATGAAAGTCGACTGCGATTCTGGTCAATTTTGTTTTTTCTATCACCCACCACGCAACTATTGCCAACGCGAGCCATTACCGTCCGAAAATGTGGTCAATCGTCATCCACGAGCCTATTTTAGTTCGTGTAATCAAACAGCGAGTGGGCGTGACTAGTGCAGCGTTACTGTACGCGTGTACGTGCGAGTAGTCAGCATTTGTTGCCACTCAACTCTGAAAGCTTCATTTGTCAACGCACGAAAGACGGTCCATGAGCGTGGTCCAGTATTCGTGTGAGGAAAATTTCTGCGCACTGTAAATAAAAGACATTTCAGGAAAAGAATAAAAAGTGAGGGGAATGAAATTAGTCTACGGGTGTTTAGCGTCACAAAGCGACTAAGGATATGCGGGAGGCCGTAGTGGAGAGCTCCGGAAATTTCGGCCACCTGGGGTTCTTATACTTGCACTGCCGTCGCACATTACACGGTCCTCTAGCATTTCTCCTCCATCGAAATTCGACCGGCGCGGCTGAGATCGCAACCCGCGTCTTTCGGGTCAGCAACCGAGAGCAATAAACTCTGAGCCACCGCAGCGATATTCAAAAGAAAATGAAGCTCAACTGAAAGAGATCTTGGGAAAAATACAGTGAAGCTTTAAGGGTTTGAAGAGGATTAATTCATCAAATACGCCCCCGTCCTGTTATTAAGCATGGTTCAGTGCAGCGAGCGCAGTGAGTTTACTCACGCCCATTGCTTACAGTCTAAACTTTTCTGAAGAGTGATAAATTACGAGTATTATAAATATTGCAGGTACCTCCTAATTTAGTGAAGCCGCATAACGCTCTATTAAGTAATTTACAATCGAACCTCGTCATAACGAAGCTGTTTATAACGAAATAACGGATATAACGACAGAATGACGATTCCCCCCGGAAACTCGGTCAATACGGGCTACAACGAAGCTACGGCTATAAAGAATTAATCCCCCGGACCCCTGCAACTTCGTTATAACGAGGTCAACTGTATTCTCATTTTATCTAAAGGCCAAGACTAAATGCCGTCCTGCTGCGTTTTTGTTTTTACATAAATGCATGACTAACAAAAATTATTAGCCGGAATTCAATGGCAAAAATAGGAAGAAATAAGAAACACTGGCCACCAACTTGCCCTCCCGTGCGCTGAAGAAGCGGCCAACTTTTATTTTTGTCAGATACTCGGGCTAAACGCTCGCCGCATCTGCTCCAGGAATGCATTCCAACCACTTGCCAATAGAAAGCCCTGCATTCCTTCGAACCTAACTTCTTTCCGGTTGTACACTGCTTCTCCCTCTGCATCCTCATCTTATTATTCCAGGTTCACTTACATGCCAAGGGTGACCTGACATGGCATGTTAGGTTTAACGTCTAAAAGTTGTACGAGGGCTATGAGAGACGACATATGGTAGGTGACAGTTACGTGATGCACACTTGATAATGGAGGCGCACGGACGTCAGTGGCACGTCTGTTCCTTTTACGAATCAGCGATCAGCAGCATAACAGAAACATCAAGATTAGAAAGTACCCCAACGGACGAACATCAGCATACTGCCTCGCATTCAGACTGTTGCGTATCCTTTCCCGCCGGCTTCGTTTTACTCTGCAAAAAACTCTCTTAACCGAAGGAGCTGTTCGAGAAAAAGCGAACTTAAGTCAGACCAAGCAGTAGGTGTAGGGCAGGTCAGTGAAGTCAACGCCTAAACAGGTGAATCAGTCTTTCCTAAACGCTTCAGCGCGGGCGCCTGGGCGACGCTTGTAGAAAGAGCAGCTGTGATGACTCCGTGCTCCCTTAGCCTCGAGTCGCAGTCGTGATGAAGGGTTCAGTGACAAACTTTCACTTCAGAAAAGAGAAAGGAGAAGTGAGAATAAGAAAGAAAGAAAAGAAAGAACAAGTATAAGGTAAACGATGAATGTAGGAAAAAGAGACAAAGTAGAGAAATGGAACATGAGACGTTAGCCCGGAGTCCCAGTCGTGACGGAGGGCTCAGCGAAACTTTAACCCGCAGTGAGAGAAAGGGTGACTGAGAATGAGAAAGAAAGAGGCAGTAATGTGGAGAGAAAGAAGGAGAAAGAGAGAAAGAGAAAAGCAGAGAAATGGAACATGCGTCGCGCCGAGTTCTTTTTGTGCCAACGGCCGCCGCGCTGTCATGCACGGGGCCGTTGAAGTTCGGGTCGCGGGGAGTCTGATGCGGCCCCAGCTGCGGCCAAAACGCGGCAGGCCGTTTGAGCGGCGCAGGTAATTGCTCACGCGTGGCGTCGGTCCTAACTCGTTCACAGCCCGCGGCGAAGCGTCGAAAGCGTTCGCCGATAGGTGGCGGTGGTAGGCGTTTAATTGTCCTCGTCGCCCTTACCTCCGCGTGGCACCCTTCCTTTCGAGCCGTTTCCCTTCTACTGTCCCGCTTATTTAAACTAAGTATTTTCTCCTCTCACAGAAAAGCGTTCATCACGAAGCCGCTTCCTTTTGCGAATGTGAGAGAAATATGCGTCAGTCTTTGCTTCTGCGAATCTACAATTGTTTCGTGTATGGTGGTGGTACTCGAACTATGTCATTCTTGAAACTCACCTACTGTGCGAGCTCCGCTGAACTTGCCGGCAGTGATTAAGCGGTAAGCGCGTTCTCCTGCGCGGCTCGGGTTTCAGGCCGCACAGAAGGTCACCTTTGGGTCGGGGACGAAATTTGAAGAATCAGCCACGCGTTCGAAGTTTTCACTTTCGACCAAATCTTTAGACTCGACGCATACGCACCATGACGACAGCCGGTGTCTGCACAAGGAGCCTTCGGGCAATAATTGTGCCCTTAAAAAAATTCCTTTAGACAGTCTATAGACTGTCCATAGACTTGTCTATAAAGTCTATAGACTCTCTATAGAGAAACCCAAGAGAACAGTCTATAGACATACAAATCCTATAACAGTCTGTAGACAACAATTAGATTTATGGCCTACAGTTTTAGTAGAGTTTTGTCAACCGACAGGCTATGGACTATGAATAGACCAAAAGAAATATCTATAAGAAGGCAACAGAGTCTACAAGAAGTCTAGAGACATTTTTGTAAGCGTGCACCCTGAGACAGTTTGCACAACGCAAACAGTGCGGTTGAAATTTAACCGAGGTTCCAAACTAGCAGCATAGCTACTAGCGAGCGTCCCGACTTGTTTCTAGGAGACAGTCAGTGACGACGTCGTATCCAGCCAACATGAAAACACGCGGGAAACAACAAGTCGTTAACGTAGTGGAAAAAAACACAATTTTAAAGCCTTACTTCTTCAAACGCAGTGAAGTCACCGTTAAAGCGATTTCACCCTCCACTTTCAAAATAACGAAGTCAATTCAAGTTTTATTCCTTTACATCAAAAAAGTTCTCTCGAAGTTATCTCGGTCGGCAACGGGATACATTGTTTAGTACGTTATGCCGCTACACTAAACATATACGTTACACTACACTACACATAATGTTACACTACACATTAATACCCCCGAAAGCAGAAGATTGGATAGCCGTCGCCGTAGCTCTGTTGGTAGAGCAACGGACGCGAAATTCGGAGGTCGTTGGTTCGGATCCCACCAGCGGCATGTGGTTGTTTTTTCTTCGTATTCAAGTTTTATTCCTTTACATAAAAAAAGTTCTTTTGAGGTTATCTCGGCCGGCAACGGGATACCTTGTTTAGTACGTTATACTGCTACACTAAACATATACGTTACAGTACACTACACATAATGTTACACTATACATAAATACCCCCGAAAGCAGAAGATTGGATAGCCGTCGCCGTAGCTCTGTTGGTAGAGCAACGGACGCGAAATTCGGAGGTCGTTGGTCCGGATCCACCAGCGGCATGTGGTTGTTTTTTCTTCCTTTATTAGTCTCCCATTGATTAAAGCTACAAATTAAAGAAAGACCTCCCCTATGTCGCTTGGTTTCGGTGACTGGTGACTTCCACATAGCCTGTTTAGTGAAGGTAGACACAAGGCTCGTCGCGGTCTTTCAAAGCTCTGTGCAGAAACCTCTGGATCTCCGCTGCACCCACAGACGGGAAAGGGGTTCGTGCCAAGCGGTCGGCCACATATGTGTACAGTTTCACTCGAAAGTTTCAGATACACGAAAGGCAAGTAATTGCAACGATTCCTCACTACATGCACGCGCAGCATGAGCTTGGAGGGCGCACTGCGCAGGTACTTCGCATTTATAGCAACTGCAAAGAGAAGCCAACGCATTCCCTGCTGCATAGGCAAGTTCGGACGAAACTCAGCTCTTGGGCACAAGTTACTGAAGCTGAAAAATTCAAGGGGTGCACTTAAGTCTCCGTACGCGTGGAAAGCGAAAGCATTTAGAGTACCGCACGTGTCGGCATCCAAGAACGAAACGACACGGAGTGGCGCAACTTCTTATCTAAACATCTTTTTTTTCTATGTTTTGTGACGTCGTCAACTCGTCCACAACTTCTTGTTTAGACATGTTCCTGTTACGTGACTAGTTGGGTCCCATGACATGACTGGTTGATGACTACACTATCACCAACTATTACTACCACTGATTATTACCGTCACTAAAAATTATTACTGTCACTAACCATTACTGTCACTATTTTATTAATTATTAATAACGCGTTAATTTATATCCTTAATTATTACCTGTTTTATTTCGTTATTGCATCTTAATTACCTGGTTGTTGTCGTTACTTAACATAGCTCTCATCGTCGTTATCTCGTGCACACATCTCACGTTCCCGCCATCCATAAGGCAAGAAATGCTGTCGTATTAAAAACCACGGGGACATTAAGACGACACACACCCTTGCCCGTCTCCACGGTTTTCACGTGGCGCTAGTCTCTGCTTAATCATTTAGA
Source organism: Amblyomma americanum (assembly GCA_030143305.2). NCBI lineage: Eukaryota > Metazoa > Arthropoda > Arachnida > Ixodida > Ixodidae > Amblyomma > Amblyomma americanum. Next base: position 41,364 of record JARKHS020005960.1, read on the forward strand.
CTTATTCGCCCAAATGTCTACGCTTCATAGCTTTTCAATCGCTTCCGCATACTCAACAATTCTGGGCAAAAGCATTTTTCTATGAGAACGAGTATATGAAGGCAATTTTTTCATATATTGTATGATTTCACTATATAAAGATCAATATAACCGCAGATGTCCAGTCGAAAGCCTTGCATTTTTTTGCTATTAACGTTTCTGCTAGAGGCAATAGCGCTCTCATTGCTTTTCTATATGGCAGTCTTACTATTCGATGAGAGCGATGGAAAAACTTTAAAAGAAAGATTTTGGTACAGACGGAAGAAAGGACCTTCAATATTTCCACACCCTACAATTTTAAATATTCAAAATTCTCGTCCAAGAATGTTGGACATGAGCTAGTTGGTTGCCCGTCGATGATCGAAAACAGCGCAATAAGCACACAGTGGACAAACGGAGGGAAGATACAGGCACCGGCGCTGAACGGTCAACTGAAGGTTACTGTTCCGACCTTTCTGGCCATATTGCTCGGATCTTTGCCTCGATTTCTGCTGCCGTCGTATGGCAATCCGTGCCCGCTCTTCTTGTTGTTATTGACGCCTTCTGTGTACATACCGAAAGGTCAGAGCAATGAACTTTACTCGTCAGTTCAGCGCCTGCGCTTTGCCCTCCTTTCCTTTTTCCGGTGTGTATTTTTAGCACTGTCCTCCATCATCTTGGAGCCTGCACTTTACTGCGCTGAGCGACCGCTCGGTAGGCGATATTCGAGCTCCGAAGTTAGACTGTCTTAGTGGGCCTCTTGTAACAAAGTAGATAAAAATAGATTCTTATGTTAGGCGGCATAGTAAAAAATATAGTTAAAGCCTAAAAATAAGACAGCTTTACGCAAAAAAATTCTGAGTAAATACACAAATTCAAGCGTAAAAGCACATCATCACGTTACAGTTAGAAAGCAATCATCTTGACCCATAAAATAATGAGAAGATAAATAATAGAAAAGCCAGAAAAAATCAACAAAGTACATTAGGCACGATACGTAGTAATAATGCCAATGCAAAAAAAAATGAACCCAAACTTTGAGAGCTTTCACGAGAGCACGTTGAAAATCTATGAGCGGAGGACGAAAACCCTTTTTTACACTAAGACGATATAAGAAACTCGGCTATTATAAGCGGAGAGCAAAAATTTCCCCTTATTAAAGAGGAAACAGAAAACTCAGAAGATACAATAAGAGGAGACCGAATACTCCCAGAGCTAAATACGGGTGATGATTCGCGAGGCGCTCGCTCCGTGCAAGTATCCAGAACGCAAGCTTCCCCGCCCCGGAGTGCTCCGCAGCTGTTACACTCTACAGCCGGGGCTGACTCAGCAAGAGGAAGACTGGGAAAGAAGGCAAGACACGGCGTGAGAGCAAGACAAAAACAAAATGTCTCCGAGAGCAGCGGACCGCACTGCTGCCTTTCTCGTCTCCCTCTCTCCCTGGGCGGAAGAGCAGCAGCTGTCGCCGCGGTCGCCTCGCCACGACTCGCGAGGCGGCGAGATTGCCGCCACATTCCCCGGGGGGGTGACCAACTGCGGCGACAATGTTGCGGCGGCGAGGCCTGCGCCCGATCCGGAAAGGCGCGAATGCGATTATTGCGTGCCGACAAAAGAAGCCGCTTCCAGTGTGATTAGAGCGGTAGAAACGTACGTACCAAGTGCGGTTTCCGAGGCGGTAAAAGGAACCGGCAATATTTGGAGCGTTCGAAGCAAAGCTGTGGTTTCTCGTCTTTTTGACGCCGAGCTGGGTCGTTACACATCTTTCTTCGAAGATTGGATATGGATCCGTGAATGGTTCTATCTCCAATCCATCGTACCTGTGTCTGGTGCCGTCGTCCAATATTTTTGCTGCCACGCGAGCGGCCGAGTGTGGAGATTACTCTGTTTAACTGAATGTGTGCACAGACAGGAGGCCTTTTTGTCAGCAGGTGCCTTTGTCCTAGGTCCTATGCGCTTAATGTTTGTGGCAACGTACACAACGTTCAGTTTTTCGCATTTGGTACTGTACTTTCTAGCTTTAATACAAATAGTAACAACAGATGAGTAATTACTAATTGCCAATCAATGATGACCGGAGTAAATCATTCGGGCTCGAGTAAAGCAAAACACAATTAAATTTTATTAATTCCAGTCGCCCAATCCAGTCAAACTAGTGAGGAAAAGGGAGATTTTTCTCAAAAAGCCAATGGGTACAGTGTTCGGCTGCTGAGCCCAGAGGCAAATTTATTCCCCACCACAGCGAGAAATTTTAGGTACTAAACTCAAGCTGAACCCAATTTACCTGATTAAAAAGCCAAAGAAATACATGGCCAAATGGCACCGCCCCCCTCCAAGGGTACAGAGATTTAAGATAGTGTGATCCGATAAATTAGACCCGCTTCCACAGGGACCCAGCTGCATCTGCGCAGGGGCGGCTGTTCGCCCCTCGGAATCGTCTGCGCATGCGTAGCTGGTGCCTCAAGGAACCGGCTATTTAACGGATCCTGGATCTGGTTATGCTAAATATCTCTAGTTGCCCATAAATCCGCTCCTAGCCGAGCCCAAGGCTGCGGGAACGAATTCCTGCCGCAGAGGTCACATTTCGGGGGAGGTGAATCACGAAAATCCCCTTGTGATGTGCCACGTCAGCGCTCGTTGAAGAACCCCAGGCGTTCGAAATTATACGGCGATACTTCACTAAGTGTATGTCTACGTCTATGTCTGTTTCTACAGAGACATTTAGCATACCGGAGATGTACTAGCGAAGACGTATACCGCCCTTATAAAAATGGTCTATAGACAGTCTATAAACTGATTGACTCTATTGCCTTCCTATAGATATATCTTTTTGTCTATTCATGGTCTATAGACAAATGTCTACTAAAAGTGTACGGCCATAAATCTATATATTGTCTATAGATAGTCTATAGGATTTGTATTGCCTATAGGCTATTCTTTAGGGTTTGTCTATATAGAGTCTTAAGATTTTATGAACAGAGGTCTATAGACAGTCTACAGACTGTCTAAATAAATTTTTCTAGGGGGGTTTAGCGGACCCCTCCTGCGCACGCGCAGTGGCAAGCACGTGGTCGGGTGGGACCACTGCGCGTGCGCAATGGACGTACGTAAAACCGGTATATGCCTCCACTAGTACGTCTCCAGTATGCTAAATCCCCCCTTATGTCTGCGTTTATGTCTATGTCTACTTCAACGCCTACGTCTACGTTTATGTCTATGCCTATGTCTATGTCTATGCTTAAGTTTATGAGTTTTATGCTTTATGCTTATGCTTACGTTTACGTTTATGTTTCATGGTGCTTAACGTCAAAAAAGCGACTCAGGCTATGAGGGACGCCGTAGTGAAGAGCTCCGAACAGTTTTGACCACCTTGGGTTGTTTAACACGCAGTGACAACGCACAGTACCACAGGTCTCTCGCATTTCGCATCCATCGAAATGCGCCCGCCGAGGCCGGGGTCGAACCCGCGTCTTTCGGGTCAGCAGCCTAGCACCACAATCACTGCTAAGTACCGCACCTCTCTGTGCATCCGGGCTTAGTCGCACGAGCCATACCATATCATGCACCGGGCCGTGTCGTTCCGTGCCATATCGTGTACCGTAGCGTCCCGTACGTGCTAAAACACACCATACCGTATTATTAAGAGGCAATGGCAGCTGCTGAATTGCATCTCGTAAGACATATAAAATCGACTCACAGAAATCTCACGCAACCTTCATTTGCTCAGTGACTGCCCGACAAGCGGTGTATCCAAAGGCAGCCTCGCGGGAACCACTTTCGGCGCGCTCCGCCTGGCGTGAGCTGCGACGCTTCATCCAGGCGTTGCGCGTTCAGTCCTTGACAGCTTTATTGTATCCATCTGGGCTCTTTGTAGCAGTGCTATAGCGCTGCACCGCTGTCTATCCTTGGCCTACTGCGGCTTAGCCATCTGTGCAAAGGCGTCAGTTTCATTTTCCTAGTTTTACAGATCTACCTGTTACAGCCTGACCCCATCATGTTCGTGTGATCATCGTTTTCATGAAATCCCATCACACCGCGAGATCGCATCATCATGGTTTAGCGATGGATTCGTTTGTCATCCATTAAGGTCATGGTGAGCATGAGCTCGATTACCGCCTCAAGGCATGGCTCATGTAACCCACTGATCACACATAGATTTTGCGACTCATTTTCATGTGACCATCTAGTGTCCATCTAATGGTCACATGGACCATTAGATTCCTTATTATGAGCTCACAGATGGCCATGATCCCAATTGCCAACTGAAGACTCTTGTCACCCATACACGACATGACCGTTCAACGGCTGACGCTAAAACACGTGAACCGTACATACCTGAACGTTCATTAAATTGTTTATAACTAAAGAACTGTAGCGCACAAGAAAGGGGCACACAGGACTAGCGCTAAGCCCTTTCTTGTGTTGGTCTTGGTTGGGCTACAGTTATTTTGTTACAAAATGCACTATCTAGCCCAACAAAAAGTTCTTCTAAATTGTTTATACTTTGACGTTCATGCTTTAGGTAGAAAGGACCGCTCACAAAGAAGGTATAGGCGCGTGTTTATTGGATGCAAGGGCTCCATTTGGGTGACCTGTCTAAAGTCAAACTCAGGTTCCATTGCCTCTCGCAGAGTTCAGAAGCTAGACGCTCCCATTAGCGATATCCACGGTTATCGTTGGCTATCTTCTCAGTACAGTATCAATAAATTTGTTTACATGGTTGAATGAAAATTCCATTGCTTTAGCATCAAGCATGGCATTCCTTTCGCTGTATAGGATGTGACGCTGCGGCATTTTGAGCGTACATGGTTAAGACTATAATAAACGTAATTTTAAAAATGAATAAAACCGGAAAAGCTTAGTGCTGAAACTGGACACGAATAAAAATCATCAACCAGTAGTGGGAGGCCAACGTGAATATTAGCCCGAAGATTTGTTACGTTTGTTTGTTCATGCTCCCAGCCGCCTTCGTGTGGTATTATCACTTTTGCATGTACTTCCAGGGGCAATCTTATTTCACCTACAAAATTGTAGACACGCGCAACTATTTCTCCGTATTTCAGATTGTCCTAGGCGTCATCCGCGCCTCATCTTCAAAGTACTTCGTCAGCTTTAAATTGAGTGCGGCTGAGTGCGACCATCACTCTGTTCATCGGCACCGCCGAGGGTGCAAGTCAGTCCAATAAAGAGTAATTTTTGGAACCATTTAATTGTCTTCCTGCTTGCTGCCGGACTGCCGTTACCACCAAGCGACAATATTCACTGGCTCTCATCGATCGCACACAGATGCGGCCGGTCTCAAAGTGAGCTCCAGCTTAGATCTGGGCGCTTTTCCGGCCCGGCCACCTTCAGGCTGGAACACACCATGTCGAGATTCCTTTCTTGCCGTTTGTTTTCTTAGCTGGCTTAAAAACAAATCTGTGCCGCTGTTCGTTAGTCTAAATACATGCTTGAGGACTAATAACTTGCAATATGAAATTAATTAGTCTATATTTGAGAAGAGTAACCAGATTAAATATAAAGAATACTTAATTTCGCTTCATCCTCGCATAATTTGGCGCCCTCCACTACTGCGTTGCTTGTTGCCCATGTGGAGCTTTATAGCGCGCAATACAGAACTGTTTATTTCCAGTAAGCTTTTCTTCCCCAAACAAGATGAAAAAAAAATAATTTAACTAAATGTAGGCTTTTTCAAAAAGAAGCCCACATTTACGCCGACCCCATTTCAGCTGAAATGTGTCACGGTTGCGCTGTGCGTTTTTGTAGCAGCAGGCCTTTGATTATAGGCTTAAAACTGGTGCAAAAATGGGGTATCGTAACGAGAGAGCGATTGCAGTTGAGGACTCCTGATACCTTTAGCTGCTTACGTGTTCCGCCTGCTAAGATGATGATCGGTCGCTTCACGCAACATAGCGTAACGCAACTTAACGACGCGTTCCCGCAGACCATCGCACAGCAGCTTCTGGGAATGAGGCCAACGTCAGTGGCATAAATGACAACAAATCTTGACTTCGTTTTCGTTATTGCTTATCTGTTTTCTTCTTTCTTGTTTACTCTTTTCTTTTCGTGCATGCAAAACTCGTTCCTGACAACGCCAGCAGAGAATCCAAGCGAGAACATCAGTCCAGGGCGCATATGGAGATGGAAACGAGGTTTGCCCTGTCGACATTTATTCCGGTTTGAAGTGACAAATGGTTTGTTCCCTCTCAAACGAAGCAAAAAAAAAAGCAAAAGGCAAAGCTTCGTCCACGGTTCTGTTCCGCAGGAGTGGCTACAATTCACGTCTCTGTTACGCTGACAGAGGTAGTGAAAAATAAAATGTATATATATATATATATATATATATATATATATATATATATATATCGCCCAGAACTTTTGAAGAAGTGGCCTCGATGTATGCGCAGTGTAGCGAGGCCTCTTATGATAGAGCACGCAGATAAAAATATATAAATGTCAAGTTCTTGTTCTGTCCGCCGTCAGGTTATGTTGGCGACAAAGAACAACAAAAAAAGGAATAGTAGAAGAGGCCGCCACGGCCCATCCATGTTCGGAATGCATTGAATTTTCTGAAGTTGCTTTCATTTTCGAATCTATCAGGTCGTGTTGGGCACCAAATATCAGATCAAACGGAGATCATTCTCCATCTTTCAAATGTCCTAGCATGCCAACGATGTTTTGGGCTTTCAAGCGCTCTATTTTTTTAAGAACGCTGCAACTCGTAGCGGCAAAAAAAAATTGCTTCAAATAACGCGGTGACTTTTCTCAGCATCCAGAGAATTCCCGCAGCGACACTCGTACCGACGTACGTGTAGAAGCAGCCCAGCGTCTTCGAACGATATGTAGAGTAAAGCATATTTTCTGCCTTTATTCAGCAAGTGGTGAGACTGAAAATTTAGAATATGGATAACAGGGCATAGTATTAAAGCGCTGCGCGTTAAGTGCATACTCGTATTTGAATCCACCCTTTAACAAAAATAATTAAAAGATTTTAATGTTAAGGACAGAGATTTACGGGATTATGTTTAAAAGGAATCCGTTTCGTATAACAAAAAAAAATCGCGCACGCTTTTTGCACAGCTGCAAGCCAGCCAGGCAGTCAGTCAGCGGGTCAAAAATTATTTTTAAGTGTTCTCTTAGAACTCGAGAACTGAAATATGTAACATTTTCTCAAACACTAGCCGTTAAAAAATTGTGTTGATGTTTATCGCTTTCGAGTCAAGTTTTGCCCTGGTTAATAAAAAATCATAGTTCTCATGGAATGTTCCATACATGCAGAGACGTTTTTAGTGCGCTAGCACTTATAGTGGCCACTCCCGCATTTTGCCGCAGACCGTCCGTCCGTCCGCCTCTCCGTCTTTCCGCACGAACCGAACAGCTCGCGCACCTTATTCGCACTTGGCCAACCACGCAAATCGACCATTTCTTTTTTTTTTTAGTTTCAAATGGAGATCCTCGACACACACTATTGACTGTAAGGCACAAGCTTTCCGTCGCTCATAGGCCTCGTGCCTGCGATATAAGCAAGGAAAGACGTACATTATGCACATCATTGCATGCTAACTTCGTGCAAGTGACAGGAATTTACTTTAGAATTTCACTGCCATCCTCTTCGGTTTTGGGCAGAACTCTTTGAATAAACCAGTTTCGAAAGCCGTCAAAGAACCTGCGTACCAAAAGGTTCCGTGCTATGACTGTGCCTATACAAGGCTGTTAGTACACAATGTTTCACCATTTGCGAGTCTCCAATAAAACTCTCAGATCCGCGTTGAACGTGGATGTAAAGAATACAGAAAAGAAAGGAGGAGGAGGAGGAGGAGGAGGAGGAGGAGGAGGAGGAGGAGGAGGAGGAGGAGGAAAGGCAGGGAAGTTAACCAGAAGAATAGCCGGTAACAGAAAAGAACGTTTTCAGACACTGTGAACGCAGCTCGACAAGAATGGAAACGTACTACGCTGCAGCATTCGCCAGATATTTCCAAGCAGTTTTCGAAACATGTACCGAAGTACACTTCCAAAAATACGTGAAAACGTTTCATGTCTCGAATTCTTTCGCAGTGGCGCACTAAGTCAACGCTGTCACACAGATGGGACGTTTCCTGCTGTCTCGCCAGCGACGCATCTTTCCCCTATTCGTCTTGCGCGACTACTGAAGTGGCGGTCATGACGTAAGCGCAGTTTCATTTCTCAAATAATAAAATAGGCTTGTCAACTAACAGTTAAAAATTAATCAATTTGTAAAAAAATCAGGCGTTTAATGGTCATCTGTCAGTTATTTGATCCAGAATCCATGGCAGAGTCTAATAAAAATAAAATTAAAAGTTAATTGTGAATGGATCATTAATATCAATTGTTAATTAGCGAATGGTTAATAAATTGCTTATTTGCCAAAGCTCCGAAGAAGCGAGCCGTACAGTGGACGCCTCCGGATTGATTTCTCACCATCTGAAGCTCTTTAATCAGCACCGAAATCTCGGTACAGAAGCGTTCTCGCCCTGCACTCATCGCGGTGCGGCTGCTGTGACAGGGATTTATTAATTTGCGTGAGAATATTGTAGCCCTCAATTGAGGGCCATTGCAGCAAAGGAAATGTAAAAAATATAATAAAAATAAACAAAACTTTCCGGCATCGACAGCACAAAACCACAAATAATAGTCAAAGCATCAACGCAGAAACAGCAACGACTAACAAAAAAACTTGAGCGAAAGAAGTAACGAAGATACGACAGATTCTTACTTCTCTTGAGTTTAGTGCAATTCCAAAACAATCACGACGACGACCAGGTTTTCTGCAGCCCGGAAAGTCAGTTCATAAATTAACACAATGAAGGAAGCGAAAAAAGGTTTGCAAGCCAAGTAGTTATATATTATAGCACTGCGACATCATGCGACAACATGGTCAGTAGAAGAATGTCTTAATCATCAGTCCAGTCCAAGTTGGGAATCCTATTTCCCAGATATTTCCACATGTCTTGAAACGCGTTTAGGCTGGGGCGTCGTAATACATTACTTGATTGAAAACACGTATATTGCGAGCAATGGCCGTTTAAAACTTCGTTACTTAAATCAAGATAGATTTCGCCCTCATCCACTTTTTGCGCCCAATTTTTCAACGCCCAGTCTCGCCCTTTGCATTTTCGATTTCAGTCGCACACGCCACGCACTTATGAATCAAAAGCAGTCACTCTGCAATCGCTTAACACCATTGTCTTACTTTCGGGCAACCCTGCGGAATACGTTTCGAGCTCTCTGCCATCAGGTGTAGAGCTCTTCGAACTCGTATAGGCTTCGTTTAGATTAAGTTCGCTTCTTTGTTCACCTTTCTTCCACGGCGACGCATCCCCTCTTCATTCAAAGTTACAAGGCTCTTCCATTTCGAAGCGTACACGGAAAATGGCCCCGCATTTTTTCGCAGCTGCGTCGGAGAAAACATTCCATCTTCATCGCGGAATTCAGAGAAGAGTTTAACCCATTCTGCAGACAGGCTCGGCTTGACCGTACTGCCCTTACTTGAGCACATTTTTTTTTTTTACTATAACGGCGGCACTCCCGTCTGTCCACACGAAAAAGTATATCGGAAAGAATAATATTACTGCAAACAAAAATCATTTCAAATGAACTGGTCGCGTTCCAGGGCTTCACGAATCAGTCTCTCCGAAGACATATACTCATGCATTTCGTGAAGAAATTTTGTTTTCGGATTTTTTTCTACTGTGTGTCTCCTATAAGAGTAATGCTCTAAAATCTTTTTCCGACCTAGTAAGCCCTCGAGTATCTAATGCTCATTTCAAATAAGAGGAGTAAATATTTCTCTTTTTTTTTACTTTTGCAAAACTACTTCGTACGATTCTTTTATCACTCTCATCGTCTGAAAACTTCAATCACGACTAGGCGCCGCTCAAACACAGTCGCGACTTGTTTGCTCGCGTTTCGATTCATGAACTGCGCTCGTACGCAAATCGCTTCCCTCGAAATTAAATTCCCCGCGCACACATCGCCGCCAGATTGCCTGGTAGCATTTTCACACCGACGCCGGGGAACAAAAAAAAATTAGTCTGGGAAGGCTAACTGACGCGTCTAGGAAAAATAAACCCAAAAGCGAATAAATTAAAAACAAATATAATCATCGAGAATTTCAAGTACCAACCTGCGAGAGGTTCACGTCGTTTATGTTCGCTCATTAAAATTACTTCTCCTGAGGCTTGTACTTTGTTTTATATGTTGTGTACTGTTTGTGTTTGTGTTATGTTGAACTGTATATTGTGTTACCAAGTGGTGGCTAGGAATTGGTGAAAAAGAGTAGTGGAAGCCGCTATGCGGCACCAACATCTCCTTTATTTTTCATGTAAATAAAAAAAGGAGGGAACTGCTTTGAAGCACGTTTTATCGCATCGCCTCAGCTGCAAACCAACCTACAACGTTAAATCGAGAGCTCGTTCTGATTCCAAAACCATAATACAGCAAAACAACGTCCCGTCCCAACTTCCTTCTAGCTTTGCGACACAGGAACAAAGAAAAAAATGAATCGAAGATGCCTTTTCTTACAAGATCATCGTTAGCACAGTTCTTGTTGTGCGCACTAGGCGAACATTACCTCTCTTAAAGGGCGTTTCAAATAAACAGCAACAGCGAGTATAAAAAGCAGATATATATCTCAAGGAACTTAAGCTTTATATTCTCCTAGTTAAATCTATTTTTTCTAATTCGCCCTGAACAGCCCCCTCGCACCACTGCTCTGTAGACGCGGAATCTCTGCAGCGCAGACTTCTAAGAGAGTTTAGTTTCTTTTTCTACCGTCCTGCTGCGTTTGCAGAAACTTCAGCCTCTTTGGGGAACATTAATACGCGCTCGTTCATTTCCTGAAAGGACTATCTTCTCCTCTTTCTCGCTTTGCTTGAAGCTGTTTTATGGTATTCTTCATTAAAACGCGCGGTGATCGCATGGTGGTTCTATTCTTTCAAGCACATCTTAGCACTGCGAGCAATCGTACAGCGGAACTTCGAGAAACGCCCCGCCTGAAAGAAAAGTAAGAACAATAGAAAAATTTTCTGGCGGCATTTCCGCAGAAATTCGGGATAGCGGAGTAGGCATGCATGCGCGCTCTGCCAGGTCGAATTAAGCCGCCGCCGAGTCGCACTTCGTTGGCGGGTTTCTAGCAGCGCTGGCGCGTGCATTTCGCTGGTTTAGCGTCGTCGATGGCGAGGCGTTGTCAGTTCAAATGTGCAGCCCGGCTGAATCCCACAAGCGATCTTCCTCGGCACGTGCGCTTTTTGTTTGTTGTTACCGGGTCTAGTGATTCAACACCTTCCATCCAAGTAATACGCTGACGAACAATCTGATTAAGACAGGTCCTTGGGACAAATACTTTGAACGCTTCGCGAAACAGTTCAATCGACGTGTTCAAAGTATGTGCTTTGTTTTCCTATGTTTTTTACGGCTTTAATTATATCGACGGGTTTCTCTGGAGCGAGATGCGTCGTCGTCGAATGTCTATAAAGCGGGAACTGCTGTGCTGCCCTGCTGTCGAAGGGAAGTGGCCATTGCTAATTCTTAATGAGAATGCCCAGTGGAAATGCCCAGGAATATAAACAGTAATGAGCATTTCCGCGAGCGAGCCTTGTGAGCTAGGAAGCAGCTTCGGTTTAGTTGCCGCAATTCGCGCTAAGTTGTATTTAATCCTTTTGAAACAGGATACCGACGTTCGAGGCCTACGGCAACCGCCTTCGCTTATTCCAATCAAGAAGTCAATCTTGTTTATGACAGTCCTCGAGAAAATGTCGCATATTTCTCTGAAGAGATAATTAGTGAGTGCGAACGGTGCCGTTGACCCAAAACAAGGAGTATTAGAGAGCATTATAAGAAGCCTTTCGATGACTGTAGTCGGGATGATGATGATGATGATGATGATGATGATGATGATGATGATGATGATGATGATGATGATGACGATGCGGCGTCTATTTTGATGATATAATCGCACGTGATGTGGAATTCTTCCGAAATTTTTTCACTTCTTTCAATCTAACTAAAATTACCACCAGTTCTTGGTGCAACCTACGCGTGAAGAGATAGTAGAGGAAGTGATATTAAAGACATTCGCATTCCTTATTTCTGCTTGTTCAATAGTAACACTTCTTAGTCTGGAGATCGAATATTGTCTGTACACCCACCTACGGGCCTCCCAAAGACGTCGAGCGTGAATTCCTGCGTTCCTCGAAAAACACCAGCGATGCTCTCTTGAAAGACTCAACAGAATCCACGAAAGCAGTTTGAAAGCGCGCCGAACGCGTACGTAGTGAGAGCAACTGCAAAAATGCCTCGCGTTCCCACGGGGCGCTTTTGAGGAACACGGAAAGTACTCCACCGCAAGAGACCAATAAATAAGGAAAAAAAGGATCTCGCAACGCAAAAAACTCGCGAACGCTCGAAGAAGCTGCATCAAAGGTGTTGCTTTGCCGCGAGCACTTTTGCATGACGCGCTCTTTGCGGACTGGACCCGTCATCGTGAATATTTCATCGCCGCTTGTTTTAAACTCCCTTCAGAGGAATTCCCCGCAGACATTTCCCCCGCGGGCACTGTATTCATCCGGTTTTTTTTTTGTTTTGCGTTAAAACGTTGGTAAATAACCAAAAGGATATGTGTAGTGAGGATGAATGTGAGTGAGTGCTCAAAAGGCTGCGTCAAAGTATCCATGTGTTTCTGTCGCCGGTTATGTACCCTTTGCTGATGCACAGTAGCAGGTATCCGCGGTTGATGAAGCGTACTGTATAAAGAAAGAATTTTTTGAAAACTAAACATTTTGACAGATTTGCCTGTCTGGTTGGGTTTGATGACATAATAAACTGTACATCTCCAACCTAAAATTTTAATTTTAACCCAACGTTTCGAAGCCGACTCGACTCCTTCATCAGGGGTGACTGAGGGCAGTAGCTAGCGTCTTTTAAGTATGGAGGGGAGGAGGGGGTCAAAGGAACGACAGCTGTGATGCGAAAGGCGTGGGGGAGGGGGGGGGGGGGTTAAGGCTGTTAGTCACGTTGTCGCACTGCGGGGAGGTGGTCAATGGCGACTTTTTTTTCGTTGAATTGAAGAGCGAAGTCCCTGGGCATATACTGGGGGCAGGTTTCCTTTTGTGCGGTTGAAGAATTTTTGTTGGGCGTCAGCAAGACATCAGTTTAGCTAGCTAAAAAAGAATTCTCATATCTAGATGGAAATCTGTGCCACACACGCCACCATGACCACGTTTCGTGACTGTTGTTTGTCAGTTTCCTGCTGTGATTATGACGAATTTATAAATGTGAGGTGTCTCTGAAGTAAAACTCAGTTGAAGTCCCGTGCTACGTCCTGTCTGGTTATCTTTCCTCGTAACTTTTTGCTCGCATGGTTACAATATGCATACAAGTACGAGCCACCAACTAGCCCAGTGGTGCTTCCATCCGCCTGCCGACCACGAGTTCACGGCTTCAGTCCGGGACGTCAAGGCGATATTTAGACGTAGCAGGAATGCATAAACGCCCCTGATATATTTCGGTACCTCTTGAAAAGTTGCGGATGCTGATGAATTGAAATTAGTCCGGAGCTTTCCTCATACGTCTCCACTCCAATACCCTGATATCTCAATAAATAATTAACAACTTTTTGTTCCCTAAGTAGAAAACGCATCAAGTCACCGTCCACCAGAGGCTCGCACTTCTCAAAGAATCGCGCTGAAATCACGTCTTGAGAAAATAATTAAAAATTTATCCTTATTCCACGGCGAACCACACACCACACTAGCTGTACCGCCACTTGTGGTGCTTCTTGGCGTCGTCCAGCGTTACAAATGTCTATAGCTTAGCATCGCAATATGTCGATGCTAACGACAGGTCGATGCCCTAACGACAGGTTGCGATACATGCTACGTGTCCTTTCCTCAATATGCAAGTGACCGTTTCGTTCACTAATCAATCTAGACAGTTTTGGTCTCTGTAAAAAGACCAACCCCTTAGGTGATGCAGCACTGAGGGAAAAGTTTAACAGAATAAATTCACCAGACGCGGCCTAACCTGAGGGCAGAAGCATATTAGTGCATTCAGGCAAGATCCGCAAACGATAGGTCCGAGTTACTTCCGGATACGACACCCACGTATAGGCATACCTGAACTGACACCAATCAAAAATCGAACAAACAAGCAAACTGCTAAGGTCATGAGAGCAACCATAGTGAAAATGCCGCAACTAAAACCAAACCATGATTACACGAACAATTCCAAGAGGCAACTAAAGGCCCTCATTCTTCTTGAAACAAATCCGGGTTCTCGGGGAGAAAACAGTACGTCGTCATTTTATTCTTCGTAACAAGCCAATTAAGATAGGCCAGACATAATAAGACGGATACCTTAGAGGCTTCAAGCCTAAATTAAAGAGAGGCCTCAAGTGCTGTCGCAAGATTCTCGCGTGGATTCGAGGCACGCTAAAACAGTCCCAAAGCACCAACCTCGTAAAGCTTATTGCACAGCGTTTGTTTAAAGCATAGCGGCTCTCTTCACAGCTCTTCCCAGGTACGCTTAAAAGACGAAAGCCCATTTCCTAATCCTGCTGGCTTACCTTCATGTCTGAAGGAAGCGACGATTGATGAAGCCAACGAACCATCAAAGAATGTTGCCTGTCACACATATATGAAGAACTAGCCCTGCAAGTAGACCAAGACTAAAAAAAATTACAGGGACACTTAAATTCTATTATCTGTTGACAGTGGGAAACAGCAGCTGTTGATTTCTTTGTAGGAAATGACGCCGCTTCATACCTGGTGCATTCACTTCCCTCCAAACAATGAGAATGCTCCCGCCCAAGCAGCGCAGGTAATCGGCACAATATTGGAAGTGTATTGGCAAAGGCCGCTCCCACAAATGAACACAGTTAAACCATCCATTTTCAATATTGGGCAGATTACTTGCGCTAATTTTATTACCAACGACGCATTCTAGCCACATAGGGCTTCTAATTTTAGAACTAGCTAGCATGCTTCCTGGACATGTCCCTGGACCAAACTACGTAGACACAGCCTTTCATAACGCCGCTTTTGTCCTATAAACTTATCTGCCTTTTTATTTCTATTCTTCTTCTGCTTCGGCTTCCTCCTGCTCTTATTTTTTCTTCCTCCTCTGCTTCTTTGTGTTCTTTCTAGCGTTCTTTGTGTCCTCCTTCCTTCTCTGCACCTTCCGCTTTTTTCTCTCTCTTCTTCCGTTCAGTTTCCTCTCCATCCTCCTCTTCTTTCTTTTCCTTCTTTCTTGTCTTTTCTCCTTCTTCCTGATGCAGCCCCTCTGAGCGCGAGAAGCGCACCGACAAGCGAATCTCCCTTCCTGAAGAGAGAGGCCGCTTCAGGAAGAAGCTTCGTCCAATCAGTTCGTCGGGCTCAGGTGCGGCGAAAAACGCCGAGTTCGCAATCGTTGACCCCCGCACTCACATTCCACAATCGGCTGCCTCGATTAGAGTGGAGTCTGCTAAGTGCCATCGCACCAAACGACCGGCGCTAACGGGCGGAATATTCATTAAGAGATAAAGAGGCCCCCGCATTGCACCGCATACGGCTTCCCGCTACTTCTCCATTAAGCACACCGTATAACTCTAATGGCGCGATCGGCTTTCGACCTGTCGATTATTTCCCGTGCCTGCATGGTAAGCGTTTTAAAGGCCGCTACCTGCTAAGTAAAAAAAAATATACACATGCATGTTTCGGAATGTCCGGTATAGTTACGCTCTGCGTTTCGCATGCGTCTCGAAACCCGACATCGAATTCACTTAAAGTGTGGCTGGTTATGTACAGAGACCGAACTCTAAATGGAGTCCTAACCTATTCGCAGACCTAAACTGCGGCTTCGTAATGAATATCGGGTGCAGTGTAGTCAACATACAACTAGTTTGTAACATGGACAGACTAGCATTCGTCAGGCACACTGATTAACACGAGCTAAACTGCGCGTAGTTAAATTGCTCCAACATCCAGTTCTAAAATCCACTTACGCCTTACACTGCTAGCTCTATCAGATACTTTCGTCGAGTTAAAACTGTGACGTAGTGTGTCATAACCAAAACTCCCGGTTTCCTTTCTATCAGAAGACATTGTAGGCCAGGGCTGTCTGCGTTACTTTAGCCATTAGTGGTCGAATGGTCCAAGCGGTTCCAGGTAAGTACGTAGACACTCATGACGGGGTTTCTGGTGAGCAGCACTCTCTTAAAACCGAATCGAATACGGATAGAGCAGCTTTACTTCCGAATGCAATATAAAAAGCGTAACGAAAACCGAATCCAATACTAATCGAAGATTTTCTTAAGAGCATTCACTCCTTTTGGGAAACATTCCGCAGGTAGCTGAAAGACACCTGACACAACCCTCATCTCCGTACTTTGGCAGATGAACTCCGCCACACAAATGAGCGGGAGAGGGAGGGGGGAGGTGGCGTGGTGTCACTGAACGCTCCTTCCCACGCGATCCCATCACGACAACATAATGTACGGCGTCCGATTGGTCCCTTTTCTAAGCACTCCGCGCAAAAACTACGGCATTTATTCATGCTAATTACACCAATAGCAGTAGTTATTGTAGTGGTTTTGATCAATTTCAAACTTTAAAATTTGCTTCCTTCAGCTTATTGAACAGGAGGCTACTCGATTCGGAACTCGAAATTTTCGAACATCTCCAATTGCTTACTTCCTCACCCCGAAATAGTGTAAAAAAGGCAGGAGCTTGTTACACTAACATGATGCGCCTACTAAATAAACGTTCTGATCAAGCAGATTTATTGCAATGCCGCCTTACCACTCAGACAATATAAGGGGCCTGACTGAGGTCACAGAGATCGGAGTGAAGCCAGAAGAATAAAGGGTCTGGTAATTTTATCTTGTGATGAGGACCGATGAACAGTACGTTGGAAGAAGAGAGCTAGAGGTGGTAACCGAATAGAAGAGGGCGTATGTATGACCGGAGAGGATGTGGAGAAACACGGTGCAGAGGGATGTGCGGGAGAAGTTGCCAGTGGAGACAGCCCAGCACAGGCAGAATCGAAGAACACTTGTCGCAAATGGCGACCCGAAGTACAAAAGTGGCATAAGCTGGAGGAACAAAAAGACAGTAATGTCACAATGGTCCAGAGTTATTGTCCTAATCTGCGGCGAAGAAGCAATAGAAACATATAGCGAGAGCGATTAAAATCACACAGCAATCGGAGTAATTCGGAAGTATGGTACGGAAGTGCGGTGGAACTACGGCAGAAGCCAAATTTTCGCTGGCGAACGGCGAAAAGAAACATTCCTTAACACGTCACGTTATCACAACTAGAGTTATACACGTCCCTGAGCCAAGCTGGTCTGCGTTTCCATAGCGCCGAATAAGCACACACTCTTTCCCACGCCAACGTCACTCATACACAGCAAACGCTCCCAAGAGTTGAGACTATTGTTTGGGACTCCAAAAGGCGCAAGTGGGGAAAATAAAGACAGACCGGTTCCTTTGTCAGCGCAGGCTCCGGTCAAACTTCCGGCAGCCACAGTCTTCGCCTAAGCAACTTTCCATGTCCTTCTTTCAAAATGAAACGGCTGCGAAAAAGGAGCCCCTTGTTTCCAAACAGGGCCATAGCCGTGCCAGCAAGCCGCTGGACTGGCTCATAAACACTGACTTCCGTAAACTGCACGTCCGTCCGTTCGCAGTTGGCGCTTCCGGCAGGGGCCGCGGGTGTCCGTCAGCTAGACTTCTTCTCGACACAACCCTTCGCAATGAGCAGCGGCCGCTAACTTCTGCTAACTATCTCGGCGTGACAAGTTTCTGCAGGGGGTTCTATAAGGGAGACAGGCGCTAAACTCTGGACGAAATACAGAAAGTTGGAATGGTATGCACGCGCAATGCCATATGTCAACGTGCTGTAAACATTTCGAACATTTGCAGGCACTCGGGTTTGCTCCTTAGACGCGTAGCACTTCTTTCTTTTCAATGATGCTATGATTGGGAAAGAGGAAAAGAAGACTTTTTCCGGAGACGTTCGCAGCGCTAGTGATACTGTCCACAACGCGCACTACTAGTTCCAGAAGTCAATGGTGCTGTGCGGACATGTTCCCACAGGGAGTTTACGTTAACGAATATTTGTTATTGTGCTAAAGACAACTTCTTCTATTGTCATTTTTATTGACAAGATAAGACAGCTACGCCTTTTGTTAATCTATTGACGTTCCTTCGGCAGAAAACCAAAACGGTTGTTATTTTTATTGACAAGACAGCGACGCCTTTTGCCAATCTGTTGACGTTTTTTGGGCAGAAAAAAAAGCTGTTTTTATTTTTATTGACAAGATAAGACAGCTACGCCTTTTGCTAGTCTGTTGACGTATCATCTGCAGAAAAAACGTGTGTTTTACTGCCGGACAACCCTCAACGAAGTCAAAATGACCATAACATTTATTTTTATTACAAGGAAAAAATTATATGAAGTTATTCCTGGCATTACTCTAAGTCGGAATGATGGTTCTTGTTACATTCTGCCTAAGTCCGTTCTACACAAACGTTTGGGGCTAAAGTCATCATGTCATCACTAAGTGATCACGAGCGATGACCCTTAGATGTTCTGTGTGTCTCCTACTTCATCTTTTCATGCCGTCTCTCGCTTTGCCGTCATCGTTACACAGGCTGACCAAATCGTCCAACTCCTTATATTCCTCTCATGGAGCTTCGTTTGTCGGAACATCAAAAGCTGACCATTGCCCAACATTGACTCGGCCCTCGACCTGAGCGCACGCACGCGGCTTTAATATCACGAAACGTCCGTCCAATGGAAGGTTGCTTTAGTCGGTTTCGGCATCGCTGTAGCCAACCCCCCTCCCCCCCCCCCCCTTTCCGCAAAAAAAATAACAAAGTGAAGAAAAATTACGGTTCGCAACAGTTGGTGAGAGCTGCCACTCAAGATTTGTCCGGCCAGGCACTAAACTTTCGCTCTTGATAACCTTTCTCTGCCTCGCTCTTACCTTCAGTGAGACGAAAATGAAACTATATAGCTTATTCGACTAGGCTTAAACGTAAAAGCATGAAATGCAGCAAGAAATTTTGTTGTGCAACGGAGGGAAGCACCCTCTCTATCTGAACTTAATCGTTTCGTTGTCCGTTTGTTCTTTCGGCGATCAGTCTTTTCGTTGTCGAGTGACGGCAAGACGGGTATGACGAGAAGAGGCGGCAAAGTTAAACCTGTCATAATGTTCGACGTAAACCATATTGAAAGAAACGGGCGCGTAAAGACGGCAGACAAGCGCTGCTTCAAACTTTACGCTATACCTTATGTCGGACATAGTTCACCATCTAGCCCAGACCCACACTTTACTCGACAGTGAAGATGGCACAGCTGGCTGGCCCACTATAGGAAAGAGGATAAAGGGCGGTGAACGGAAGAGACAAGGGACGTTAAAAAGGTACTGATAACAAACTGAGATTGTCTTGTTATCTATATGTTAGCGATTAGAAAACAAAGCTTTTATAAGCTATGGAAAGGAAAGAAAGTGAAAAACAGGGGCCGCCACCATCGGTTGATTTCGCAAGTAGAACGCCGTGTACGGGGACAGTTTTGTCGTGAATCACAGCAGAGGCTCGTCTACACCTCCGTTCCCTTCACAATGGTGATCCCGTTGTCCTTTTCGGTGTAAATAATAATAATTGGTTTTTGGGGAAAGGGAATGGCGCAGTATCTGTCTCATATATATCGTTGGACACATGAACCGCGCCGTAAGGGAAGGGATAAAGGAGGGAGTGAAAGAAGAAAGGAAGAAAGGGGCGCCGTAGTGGAGGGCTCCGGAATAATTTCGACCACCTGGGGATCTTTAACGTGCACTGACATCGCACAGCACACGGGCGCCTTAGCGTTTTTCCTCCATAAAAACGCAGCCGCCGCGGTCGGGTTCGAACCCGGGAACTCCGGATCAGTAGTCGAGCGCCCTAACCACTGAGCCACCGCGGCGGGGCAAGCGTCGCGAGATTGCATCGAGAGGCGGGAATTCGTTTAAGGCAACACAGTCAGATTCATTAAATACTACTAATTAAGTGCGAGTGAAGCGCTATTAAATGACTCTGGCACAGCCAAAGGGATCCATCGAATCGAATTGTATTAGAAGCCAAAATTTGGTTACGTTCTCCTTAGTGTCCCTTCAGGCTCACTTCTTTGTGCGACAAATGTTTCCAGGAACGCTCCTCAGCGCTTAATTTGAGAAAGTACCCACAAACGGGAAATGACAAATTGCTCCCAGGTTTGTTGTTTTTTGTCTCCCGGATGAAGGGTGTCAGAAACCTAAGCACAGCAAACGATTCACGGGAACTGTCACTGCTAGACAATTACTGCGCCATTTCCTTTCCGCAACAACATTCCGTGATTTGCAATGCTAAACCGCCAGGAGATTTTTTTTTACATGACAATTATTTGCTCAGGGCATGAAAGGAAGGAATTTAATTACAGCGGTTATGTTTATCGAATGAATTTAGTCTGGAACAGTGTAATGATGGAGTGCCTGTTTCCGCGCAACATACGATTCTGCCTGGTCCAACGATATAGAGACTCGTTGCTTCAAGACTCATAAGAAACCACTTGACAAAGGACTGTCTGGTTGGGAAGGCATATTTAATTTAAAAGGGAAAAGAACACAAAGAAAGCTGCAACTCGCCCGCAGTCACACCTGAAGAACGAACCCTGTAGATTCCGAAACTTTATGCTATCTTACTTTTGGTTAGCTTTCTTTTTTAACTTAAATTTTAGGGTTCGGCACCCGGTTTGGGCTTTGGGCTCCCGGTTGGTTAGGAACTCTCAGTGGCATCTGCTGGATTTCCGCTTGTACACCGCGCCAAAAGGCACGTGGGAAGTACCCAGGTCCTGAAAATCGAGCAGTTTTTTGTTTGTTTTTTTCAATCAGAAAATGACTGTTCTAACAAAAAAAATTGTAAAGTTCCTATTTAGTGCCGCTCAGCAGCCGTACGACATAGGAACTGAGCCAGCTGCGACAGTTGCTGTGGTAAGGACCTCGTCAAGTTTTGTCTACCCACCACATTTCATCTCCCAGGAGGATGCTTTCCCGAATGACAGAGACATTGTCGTCGTTACAAGAACTAATGCAAATGACAGTCTTTTTCTCCCTGTGCTCCGACCACCTTTACCTGATTCAAATGACAGGCTTTTCTCCCTGTGTTACGACCACCCTGACGACTTGGATTTCCGCCACCGTGACACGGCCCGGCAGCAGTGCGTACTGGAGGCTCCGGCGAAAGAAAGGCACTTTCTCGCGGATGCCGCATGGCATTAAGCGCCGCGTTCCGACGAGTTATTAATTTGCGTACCAGCCGTTACACGTGATACAAGCCGGCGCCGCTTCCCATGGCTCAGGAAAACGGTTTGGACGATAGTCAAGCTCTGCTAGGCCACGTCATCTCTCCCAACAGAACAGGCGAGCAGTGGCACGTTAACAATGCAGTGTTATTCTTTTTTTGTCATGCTTTGTGTGCTTGCTAACGAGGCCTTTCAGAAACGTCAGGGTTCTCGGAATTTGCGTCTCATTAATGGTAACCACATACTGTGTTCCATAACTATGGGATATTTGTCCTGTTTGAAGGCGTTGTTTGAAGGGAAAATATCGTCTTACTTTTTGTTCTTTTTAAGCAACATCTCGTGACGAATAAATAATCCTGTCATCTGTGTCTTCTTAAGTCTTCTTACTTTTTGCGTCACTGTGTCCGCAATGCAGGCATACCAAAAAAAAAACAATCCCAATTTTCCGTTCTCATTGATAAACAAGAATTCGAACCTAAAGCTCTTCAATTCCTTTCATCTCGATCTAGAAATGTTCTTTTGCGCAAATAAAACGACACACGAGAAAGGCGACACACACACACAAGCGCAAACTGTGTGTGTGTCGCCTTTCTCGTGTGTCGTTTTATTTGCGCAAAAGAACATTTCTAGATCGAGATGAACAACCAACTCGCCCAACAGGAAGTTTTAATTCCTTTCAGA
>JARKHS020005961.1:0-86509 GCA_030143305.2 Amblyomma americanum
GTAAAAATCAGGGGTACCTTAATGAGCTGCCTTAAAATATCGCGCTAGTGCAACCTTCTGTATTATGTGCTCGAAAGCGTTCAGCACTGAAACTTAGTCGAACTCAGTGACACGCTGAATTCTTTGGAAGCCGGTGCTGCCTTCCTGTTCAGCATGCGGAAGGACATGCCATACTAAGGCACACTCTAGCCCATTAATAATTTGTTTTAATCTGCATTTCTTGAAACCGGGTTGCAACCCGACCGCGGCGGCCGCGTTTCGATGGAGGCGAAACGCAGAGGCGCCCCATGTGCTGTGCGATGTCAGTGCACGTTAAAGATCCCCAGGTGGTCGAAATTATTCCGGAGCCCTCCTCTACAGCACCTCTTTCTTCCTTTCTTCTTTCACTCCCTCCTTTATCCCTTTCCTTACGGCGCGGTTCAGGTGTCCAACGATATATGAGACAGATACTGCGGCATATCCTTTCCCCAGCAACAAATTTTCCAATTTTCAATTTCGTTCGTGAAGGGGTGTGAACGAATAAACGACGACAGGAGCCTGATGTGCGAGCTGGCGATACTGAAAAGATGAGACAACGGCTCAGGAGCAAGAAGTGCGCGCCCGAAAATCCAACATCCGGCGTAACATAGGCGAATCTTGATGGTGCCACTAGGGCGTTGGAGCATCACTTCAGAGCGAACCCGTTAGGCTTTGCGTGTTCGATTCGCGACAGACCATCAAAGACCAAAATCAGTGGCAATACGTCTAAAGATGTGGAGACACAAAATTTTCACCGCAAACAAAGGATATGAGTTGTTTCACGGGCGTAAGGAGTTTCCTTTTAGCAAATTGCAGTTTCGGTCGTTGAGTGGGACATAGTATAATGGGACCTTGAACGTTGTTCAGTGAGCCGGGCAGGAGCACTTGCCCCAATTACTGGGACGTTTCCGAACCCTGTGATTGTTCTCAGGAGAAACTGGTGCTTGGCGGAAACGTCGACGTCGTCAGTATTGTGGTAGTCCAGGTTGGTCAATCGACCATGACGTCAAAGTGCACTTGAGCTCTAACGCCGACGGGGACCGAAATAGCCGGTACAAAATCGTATGTAATTATTTATTAACGCTGCGCAGTGGTGGTGTTATGAGCTCGTTTACAGTATTACTAGGCCATTCAGCCTCTTTCAAGGCGAGAAAACGGACACTGAAAACAAGGAAGACTAGAGATGTTTTCTTTCGGGAAAAATTTCTTGCACTTAAATTGTCTATGCTGCACAGCATAGAAAGTTTAAATAGTTAAGGATATCACGAAAAATGAAAATTTAAGCTCAGTATACTTCGAAACACTACTTGACTGTCTTGGAATGGCGGCGTTCTCTAGAGCTCATTCGAGCCGTTTTCAGAACATTTAAGCCACTTTTCTCTCGATCACAAATCTGAAGCTCTGGAATTTACACCGCCAGCAGAAGAAAAGGCACCAGAACATAGGTTATACAACCCATTCTGAACGCACAAAGTAAGAATTAAAGGAGGAACAGCCTCGGAGGTTTAATCAAGTGTCTTATTTCTCAAAGTCAGTCACACCAGCGAGATGGCGCAATGAGTACCGCGAGACGATTTTCCCAATAAACGATATTTTCAATGGCTCTTCATGAAGAACAGAAAAACACATTTAATGCGAATGCATTAACCCGCCGCGGTGGCCAGTGGTTAGGGCGCTCAACTAGTGATCCGGAGTTCCCGGGTTCGAACCCGACCGCGGCGGCTGCGTTTTTATGGAGGAAAAACGCTAAGGCTCCCGTGTGCTGTGCGATGTCAGTGCACGTTAAAGATCCCCAGGTGGTCGAAATTATTTCGGAGCCCCCCACTACGGTACCTCTTCCTTGCTTTCTTCTTTCCTTCCCTCCTTTATTCCTTTCCTTACGGCGCCGTTCAGGTGTCTAACGATAAATGAGACAGATACTGCGCCATTTCCTTTCCCCCAAAACCTATTATTATTATTATTATTATTATTATTATTATTATTATTATTATTATTATTATTATTATTATTATTATTATTATTATTATTATTATTATTATTATTATTATTATTATTATTATGCGAATGCATTACTAGCTTCATTACGAGAAAAGCCGGCGGCGTGTGTGTGTCTGTCAGTGTAGTCGGAGATGATATAAAAAATTCCAGCGATGACAAGAAAAATCGGGTGACGTCCTCAAGCGGCGTACGACGTACACAGCAAGCCGAGCACCGCCACTTCAGTCGCTCCTATACATATCGTTCATCTATATGTACTCGCCACTGGCCGATCCCCCCGTGCCGGCAGTTTTCCCGACCACATTCGTACCAAAATTGCGACGCAATCTTTTATCGTGCAGTGTTACAGGTGGTGTCATACGATTTCTCGTTGCATATAACTAACATGTGCTAGTTATGTTGGAGGCTAGCTTGCAGCAGGGATTCGAACCGACGGCATATGCACCTTAAATTGTTTGCCTTTCAAGACTTTCGTATCAAAACAGTGACGGAACCATTCGTCGTACAGCGTTCCGGCTGATGTCATTAGCACGTGGACACGTCCCGAAGCGCTGTACAACGCTGTTGTTTTCATGAATTATTAGAAAAGAACGTTAATCCACGTTAATATATTGCGCGTTAACAATGCACCCAGAGACGGTAATTATTTCGCATTACCCCACGTATGCAGTCTTAAAGGGGCTCTGAAACGCCTTCCGAGGAGAGCACATTAACTCACTTAATCACTGTACTGTGTTGCCATGAAAACCAGAGCCAAATAATACTGTTCTACACGAAGTAGACGATCCACAATCAGGCGTCAAATATGGCGAGCCCTTCCCGGTGACTTTTTCATGCTCGCACCCTCCTCCGTTCCCCGCATCTGCGTAGACAAGGTGAGAGGTGGCCATTGGTTAGATTCTTTCAGACGTCAGGCAGCTACCGTGGCCGCGGCCAATAAGCCGCTTAGCTCCGGCGGGTCGGGAAGCTCCGCTCCCAGAGGGGGGTCGGCGAAGGAACGCCTACCTTCCAGCGTGCAAAAAGTGACGAGAGGAGAGGGAAAGGCGCGAAGACGCTGAAATTCAAATTTTAACTACAGATAACTCAGCTTCTACAAAGCGCATTTAAAAAATCCTTGCTGGACATTATTTGTGAAGCGGCGTGCTTCAATATCCCAGACATTCCGCAACTTTATTAGAGCCCCCTTCACAGCCCCTTTAAATGTCTCTGCCGAATATTTATTCTCTTCGTACCAAAAAAAAGGACCGAACGCAAAACTTTGCTTTAGCCAGCATTATCCAATAGTGAAGGCCCAGGGCTGACGTCATTGCGTGCGTCACTATTGATTACGCTACGCGGCTTCTGCCCGCTGATACCACGCATCTGTGCACGAGACGGGCTGGACAACTGAGACGCCTTAGTGGCGCCTGGAAGAGGTCTGTGGCCCCTGTTGTTTTCCCACCGGCTATATCTCCTTAGGTGCATTGCTTTTCGGAGGCACTTCGCAGTAAACATGCTTCTGCGAAGGTGGGCTATATCTCCTTAGGTGCATTGCTTTTCGGAGGCACTTCGCAGTAAACATGCTTCTGCGAAGGTGGGCTATATCTCCTTAGGTGCATTGCTTTTCGGAGGCACTTCGCAGTAAACATGCTTCTGCGAAGGTGGGCTATATCTCCTTAGGTGCATTGCTTTTCGGAGGCACTTCGCAGTAAACATGCTTCTGCGAAGGTGGGCTATATCTCCTTAGGTGCATTGCTTTTCGGAGGCACTTCGCAGTAAACATGCTTCTGCGAAGGTGGGCTATATCTCCTTAGGTGCATTGCTTTTCGGAGGCACTTCGCAGTAAACATGCTTCTGCGAAGGTGGGCTATATCTCCTTAGGTGCATTGCTTTTCGGAGGCACTTCGCAGTAAACATGCTTCTGCGAAGGTGGGCTATATCTCCTTAGGTGCATTGCTTTTCGGAGGCACTTCGCAGTAAACATGCTTCTGCGAAGGTGGGCTATATCTCCTTAGGTGCATTGCTTTTCGGAGGCACTTCGCAGTAAACATGCTTCTGCCAAGGTGGGCTATATCTCCTTAGGTGCATTGCTTTTCGGAGGCACTTCGCAGTAAACATGCTTCTGCGAAGGTGGGCTATATCTCCTTAGGTGCATTGCTTTTCGGAGGCACTTCGCAGTAAACATGCTTCTGCGAAGGTGGGCTATATCTCCTTAGGTGCATTGCTTTTCGGAGGCACTTCGCAGTAAACATGCTTCTGCGAAGGTGGGCTATATCTCCTTAGGTGCATTGCTTTTCGGAGGCACTTCGCAGTAAACATGCTTCTGCGAAGGTGGCTTGGACCCGCCGCGGTGGCTCAGTGGTTAGGGCGCTCGACTACTGATCCGGAGTTCCCGGGCTCGAACCCGACCGCGGCGGCTGCGTTCTTATGGAGAAAAAACGCTAAAGCGCCCGTGTGCTGTGCAATGTCAGTGCACGTTAAAGATCCCCAGGTGGTCGAAAGTATTCTGGAGCCCTCCACTACGGCACCTCCTCTTCCTTTCTTCTTTCACTCCCTCCTTTATCCCTTCCGTTACGGCGCGGTTCGGGTGTCCAACGATATAAGAGACAGATACTGCGCCATTTCCTTTCCCCAAAAACCAATTATTATTATTAAGGTGGCTTGATGAGTCCGCCAAAATAACTGAACATCTGTTTACTTAAAAACAACGAAAAGCAAATGTTGTTAGTTTTCAGTATAATCCCCGCTGAGGGTTGCACAATCGCTCCTAAGAGTTTTCATTTTCCTCAGTCGGCCAGAGAGGCAGCCGTTTTCAGAGACGACTAAATACACTTTGGCAGCGACGATGGCACGTGTAGGTGCCCTAAAAGTGGGACGAAACCTGTGGAAAAATTGCTCTGCTTCGAACAGGACGCTGATAAATAGGACTTCAAAAGCCGGTCAGTCGAATGTGGCCACGTGCGCTCACATTGCGTTCGCGAGCATCCGGTACAGCAGGACACCACGTGGCAAGTTTTTTTCCGCTCGCGTGCTCCGTTTTATATTTGTGGAACATGTGCTTTTCCTTCAACCGAAGAGAAGTTTCCGTGAGTAACCAATTCATACCAGAATTGTGCAACTATTCCTATGCGAGGACCGATTTGCGCGAGAGCGCGTACGATTGGTGTCTTAGCCAAAGGGCGCCTCCTTGTCCTTAGGACTAGGCAGGTCTTTAGGTCTTCTTTCAGATTACCCGCTAGCATTGCACAATACGACCATGTTATCGCTTTTCCCTCGCAGCAAGTAGTCGCTAAGAATTATTCCTTGGCTGTACCGAGAAACAATTCCCGGAATCTTCTCCCATACCAAGAAACTCTGCGGAGAGAGAGAGAGATAGCACTTTATTTGCACCCGTCAGACAGTATGGGTGATGGGTGAGACGCAGCTCCCCTTTCACCGCCTGCCTCCCCCCTAGACGTCAGCCGGAATCAGTTGACTTCCGGCGGCGGCCTGGGCATGACCGATGACTTGTCGCTGTACTTGTTCTTCCTGGCTATGGAGGGAGGATTCCCATGATTCTATGTTTCCATGTCGACCATTTAGCGCTGGGCAAGCCCACAGCATGTGATTTAGGGTCGCTATGTCTTCACAGTTTTTGCAAATTGAAGAGTGCACCTCAGGATGCCATTCGTGTAGGACATACGGGTTTGGAAAAGTACCCGTCTGCAGTTTTCGCCAGATTACTTTTTCCTTCTTTGTGAGAGATATATGGGGGGGGGAGGCAGGGTTCTCCTCCCCATTCTGTAGTTTTCTAGAATTTCACTGTAAGTGATTAAGTGTCGCTTTTTGGACAGGGAGTATTCTGCCTGCGCTAGGGCCCGGTGTGTGAGTGCTCGGGCGACCTCGTTGGCGATCTCGTTCCCTGTGAGTCCACTATGGGCGGGTGCCCATGTTATGCTAACTAGGTCGTTAGGTACGTTCTCCTTGTCTGCTTGCAGAATTTTGCCGGCCTCTTTGGACACTTGACCGTTGTCATAGGTTTTGATTGCAGTTTTAGAATCGGTGATGATAATTCTAGTTGATGGGTTTGTGATTGCCAGGGCAATCGCCGCCATCTCTGCCTCCTCTGGTGAAGAGTGTCTTACGCTACAGCCTGAGATTAGCTCGCCTTTGTCGCTCACTACTACTGCAGCGTAGTGGCCTTCTGGGTACTCTGCCGCATCGGTGTACACAACCCCTTGTTTTTGGAGGAGGGAGCTTTGGAGTCTTTGGACTCTGCTTCTCCTGCGTTCCTCGTTGTGTATGGGGTGCATATTTCTTGGGAACAACTGTCCACAAACGATGTCATGCTACAAATCAAAGAACAAGTATTGGAAAGGAAGACTAGCGACTCGAGAGTCATAGTGGGGCTTGACGTTAGCAAAGCGTTTGACGTTGTCAAACACCAAGCGATCCTGTCGCACCTCAATCACCTAAATGTAGGACTCAAGCTATACAACTATATCAAAAGCTTCCTCACGGACCGAACGGTAAACATAGAAATCGGGGGCACAATAAGAAAAAACATTATGCTAGGCAACAAGGGAACACCGCAGGGATCGGTGCTCTCTCCTATTCTTTTTAACATTGCAATGATCGGGCTGCCAGAACGACCCAGAAAGCTAGAGGGCCTCTGCCACACTCTCTACGCTGATGACCTCATCCTTTGGGTTGACAGAGGGGGAAGCGATGGGCAAATAGAAGACACCCTACAAAGGGCAATATGGGAAACGGAAAGCTATCTGAGACCCATATGGCTAAAATGCTCACCGGAAAAGTCGGAGATGCTAATCATGAGCCAGCAGCAGGTTAATATCCAGCTGCTGGTCAACAACACCCCGGTCCCAAGGGTGGACAAGATCAGGATACTGGGTATGTGGATACAACAAAATGGGAGAAACACCGAAACAATAAACCGACTTGAAGCCACGACCAACCAAACATGCAGGCTTCTCAAGAGGATAGCAAACAAAAACGCGGGGATGAAGGAGGCGAACCTACTTAGGCTTTTTCATTCTTTCATTATTAGCCGAATCACCTACGCTATCCCGTACCTAAATACAACTAAAGCAGAGAGAGACAAGGTAGATATTCTCATCAGGAAAGGGCTAAAAACTGCCCTAGGTTTACCAGCGTGCACATCAACCGAGACGATCCTCCACCTAGGAGTGTCGAACACACTAGAGGAAATGTGCGAGGCTAAACTCACAGCACAATATGTCAGACTAACTGGCAGCAAAACGGGCAGATCCATCCTTAGGAAACTGGGCTACCAAAACCCAGAATCACGAGAGGGGATAACCACCATCCCCAAGGAGATTGCCAACAAATTAAGAATACCCCCCATCCCAAGAAACTCTGCGGGAAATAGTTTGCGAAGGCAACGTTTTCTTATATCGTAAGATTAAACTATACCAATCAATATATCCGCAGATGTCCTTTCGACAGACTTGCATTTTTTTGCTATTAACGTTCTTGGTATCGTAAAAGATATTCCCCATTATTTTTCTGTGCCAGCCTTAACCACTTGATGCAATAAATGGAGAAATTTTATAAGACAGCTTTTGCTAAGCATCATCAGATTGAGCCATTACCTTGAATGTTTCCGTAACAGTATTTTACAATAGTGAAGATTTCCCTCTCAATTGCAATTTATGTCCAACAATCGTGCACTTGGCTGACAAGATCATTTTTTGCTTTCTCTGAAGAGCTTTCACTAGTCATCGTTCTTTGCTTCCGCTACCGCATTGGCTCAGTGGTGCAGTGGTGAATTCATATTCACTTCAAGATCACGAAGTGACACGGAACTTTCTCCGGATTGTGGTTAAACACTACCAAAAACTACGTGAAAATTCTCTTTTTTTAATTTTAAATCCCAAAGTCAACAACGGCGGCACGAACGCAACTTCTTCATGTCCGATCCCTCCCGGCAAAATTTTACTTACTTTTTTATTGCAGATGCTTGCAATATGAGCAATCTGCTGGTTTAATGTAAGGACGGTATAAAATTTGTCTACGATATCCAGAGCGGTGACCTCAGCTAGGTGTCTAGAGCACGCTTCGTCCTGCAGAATGTCTGCTCCCGTTTGCACGCGTTGACAGCAAAATGAACACTTTTCTGTGCGAAGACACGTCTCAGAGAACTTCATCCAACTCGGTTTTGATATCTACGCTGATATCCTTTTCTTTCAAGAGCAATGTTTAACGCAGCATATAAATCATCTCTTTCCATTTTTGTGGCAATTTCTGACATGCTCGGTTCAAACGTATATCGGAATTGACTAACACAGCGCTTTTAGCTCACACTCGGCTTGAGCTAGACTGAAGACTTATACCTGCCATTGCTTGCCAATTGCCTAAAAATTCTGGCCAATATTTAACACAAATTTAGTAAACTTATCATACGCATGTCACAAGTTTCACGAATATTTCAACTGGTTGTTTATTGCGAGGGACGCAATAAGGGCTGTGCTGCGTGTGAAGAAGCAAGCACGAGGCAATGTAACTGAAGAAAAATAAAGCGCAAAAATATTGACGTTCCGCCGCCGCTGCGGGCAGCTTGTTCAAAATGGCGCGAAAATAGGTTGGCTGTGTCTTGTTGGCACCGAAAAATGTATGTTTTTTTACGTTTTATTTTTCTTCAGTGAATTCGGCGGGTGTCTGCTTCTTCACATAGTTTGGTTCATGGGGATTTAATGTCCCAAAGCAAATCAGGCTGTGAGAGACGCCGTGGTGAAGGGCTCCGGAAATTTCGACTACCTTGGGATCTTTAACGTGCACTGGCATCGCACAGTGCACGGGCGTCTAGCATTTCGCCTGCATCGACATGCGACCGTCGCGGCCGGGATCGAACCCGCGTCTTTCGGGTCAGCAGCCGAGCGCCATAACCACTGAGCCACCCCGGCGGCGCTTCTTCACGTGCGTAATGAATTTTCTTCGTCCGAAAAAACTCGTTAAAATCCTGAAAAACAAGGGCTGCATCTAAAAAATTGCCCCTCTCTAAGCTTCGCATGTGATTGCCTAGCATCTCGTTGGGTACCTCAACCGTGCTGCAAAGGGAGGGATAAATGAGGGAGGAAAAGAAGAAAGGAACAAAAGAGTGCCATTGTAGAGATCTCCGGAATAACTTCGCCTTAACGACTGCCTTAACGTGCACTGACATTGCACAGCACACGGGCGCCTTTTGCGTTTTGCTTCCATCCAAACGCGGACACCGGGGACTCTCCTGCGGACTTCCCTGTGGTGGCTATGGGGAAATGAGTGGCGCGAATGTCCGGACCTCGTAGAGTATCTGTTACGGGTCCAACTGGACTTATTTTTGGAAATGTGGCGGAGAGTTTGAAGGATGCTTCACTCCCGCCACCGGTTGGCCCGGTATTGCACTGCCTCCGGGATCGGCCTTGTCTTTAGCGCGTCTTTACTATCCTGTCTTTCTATCCCATCTTTCAACTCTCCTACTATCTGCACGTGGTAGCGATTGTGGCTCGTCTTGAGCCAGTGAGCAGGCCTGTGCACTTTCCTTTTCTGTCTTCCTGGCCACACCAGACAGACAGAGGCGCATAACTAACGCATTCTGGGCGGACACCTGAAGAAAGCCGAAAGAGATCAAGGGTGCGAGAAAGGCCACAAGGAAAGAGCAAAGAGTCGCGAAGGAATCTCGTTCACGAACATCTGTGCCGCTCTGCAGCTGAAGGTATGAGTCAAGGAAAAGGAAGGAAAGGACATCGCTTATTCGCAACGGTAGCTTCAAAACTGATTCGTGAGAAAATTATGGGTCCCCGCCGCGGTGGCTCAGTGGTTAGGGCGCTCGACTACTGATCTGGAGTTCCCGGGCTCGAACCCGACCGCGGCGGCTGCGTTTTTATGGAAAAACGCCAAGGCGCCCGTGTGCTGTGCGATGTCAGTGCACGTTAAAGATCCCCAGGTGGTCGAAATTATTCCGGAGCCCTCCACTACGGACCTATTTGTTCCTCTCTTCTTTCACTCCCTCCTTTATCCCTTCCCTTACGGCGCGGTTCAGGTGTCCAACGATATATGAGACAGATACTGCGCCATTTCCTTTCCACCAAAAACCAATTATTATTATTATTAAAATTATGGCGAAATTGGCCGCAACAAACAGCTTTGAGTCAATCAGAGCAAGCGCCCGCTAGGAACTGTTCGAGACCTGCAGCGAACTGCCCCGCTGGCCTGAACTGGTAAGATGCTGAATTTATCACTACAGTTCCCGCCAGCTCATGACACGCCACAGAGCTCCTCTATCTATAGTACCTGTTTTCGTTGCCCCGTGGCCTTGCTGCCCACTCAGAGTTTCCTTAAAGTGGTCCAGACGGAATGCGAGGGAATCTATTTTGAGGTTTCGATAAATCTGCCACATTGTCTTTGAGATGCAAACATCAGTGCTGTTTACTGCCTTGTGATAGCACTCCACGAGGAGAACGCAGGCTCGAACGTAAGCAGTTGTAGCGGTGTTTTCAGGGCTGTGCGAGCCAAGCTGTTGCGAAATACTTTGCAGCGGCAGCACTCTGGAGGTTGCGACGTAGCTCGAATTCAATGCTCCCTGGAGTGTTTTGGGCTGGATGCTTTCTGGAAGCATTCAAAACTCGTAAGGCATAAGCACGAGGGTTGCAGCGATTTTCGTCACCTAAAGTGCGCCAAACCTAACTAGAGCGACTGGAGAAGTACCAGCAGAGGTTTGGAAGCAACAGCAGCCAAGTGGTAAACAAAAGTATAGTGCGCTGGAAAGCTTCGAGAGAGCACTTTGTTTCAGCAATGTACTGCATCATGGAAGACTGCTAGAGTTCTTTTTCGCAGCCTCAGGGGCTGCCATAAACCAACTAAGTACAGACCTCCAGAGGTATTTATAACAGCTGGACTTTCAGGGTCTCTGAACTACTTTTAGCGGATGTTCATGCATCAGCCTAAAGGTTAATTTATTTCCATGTCATTACCTACTGGCCTGCTGCGTCAAAGGCACAACATAAATGCGCTACGATTGGCGATAATTGTTGTCATTAGCATGATTGACCTATCAAAGAAATGCGCTATAATTTAACTATCCAATGGCCGATGATGCTAATATTAGCATGGCTTTATTTGTACTCAGCGGATCAAGCCACTGCGGTGGAACAGTGGTTATGGTGCTCGGCTGCTGACTCGAAATAGGCGGGTTCGATGCCGGCCGCGGCGGTCACATTTCGATGGAGGCGAAATTCTAAAGGCCTGTGTACTATGCGATGTCAGTGCACGTTAAATAACCACAGATGGTCGAAATTATCTGGAGCCCTTCACTATGGTGTCCCTCATAGCCGGTGTCACTTTAAGACGTTAAATCCGATAATGCCATAAAACTGTGCTCGGCGGATCACTCGGCGGACAAGACCTCTTTTTCACGGGGCCCTATTACCGGCCTCAAGTAAGGCTGTTTTCTTTCTCGCACTCTATCGCTGGCCTGTGCCTTTTTCACGGGAGAAGAGGATAACACTTTTCTGAAGGTGGCGCAGGCAAAGGCCCATTGCGTTGTAACGTGTGACCAGTTCAGCATCGGGTGTACAGGAGAAGTAGTGTTCCGATCGTACAAGAAAATTAATCAGCAGCAAAAGGCGCTTTTAAGTAAAGCGCTCAGTGATAGACAAAGGCTCCAAAGGTGATATAAAGCTCCAGTTTTGCAACAAATTGCGTGACAAAAATTTTTGAAGCAGTAAAGGGCGACTGAAATCCTTGGTCGTTTAGAGGAAAAGTGCTGTTGTAGCTTCCCGTTTCAGCAAATTCTGGGACCAAAGAATGGTCGTGAGCGCTGAGAAGCTCCTCTTGTTGTAAAAGTTTGACACATTCTGGAAGTTCTAATTTGTTTTTATGACGTCATTCTGTATTCTGGAGAAAAATTAAACGATGCATCTATCGGCGGGTTTCTAAGGTTTCCATATGCTTCAACTGCTTCAATTGGAACACTCTAGCTGATATATCTGCCAAAAACCAATCGCGCTGCTTTTCTGTGTGCGCGATCAAGGTAATGCAGGTCCCGAACAATAACGGCGTATTCGAGGATGGATCTCACACGCCTATTACGCGATAACTTTTTAGCTGACACTGGCGCGATTCTTATGAGCAATTTCAATCTCAGGTCCGAAGCGGTCCATTCCCTCCGCGAGAAAGCTCCTGAATACGGCGTACAGCAGTCGCCCCGAATATGTGTTTGGAGCACTCGTGTTCCGGCTGGAGCAAGCCACGCGTGCTAGTCCGCCGTTGACACAAAAGGCATCCGGTATTCCTTGCGCTCTAACGCCTGCGTCGTTTACTACGGAACGGAAGACAATTATGCGCCGGCAGAAAGCATGCCCTTAAAAGGAATGCTGATGATGATGATGATGAATTTTTTTATGGCGCAACGGCATCTGAGGCCAAAGGGCGCTATGGCGCAACATATTTTTGTCTACTCAAAGTGGAATCAAAGACCTATTTCTCAAGCAATGCCGAGCACCAGAACAGGGAATGCGAATGCGAAGGGAATGCGTCGCGCATAATTCTTGTCGAATCCACTGATATCTCCGACGCACTCCGGATTGTTTCAAACAGTGACCTTGGCTCTGCGGCTGCTCCTAACCTGGAAGTGGAATGCCCAGGAGTCTGATCTGCCATTAGAATGACAGTATTTGTAAAACAATTAATGTGGATTAGCTCAGCTAATCCAGGATATACAAAGCGAAAGATATCGGCGTTCACTGTGTTCATTGGCGTTGACGTCGACAATGTTCTAGACGGATATGGCTTTGAGCAAAGGAAGGGCGCTTAACTGGCTCCCTGGATATGTGGACGCCTCATTCGTGCTTTGATTCGTGGTGAGAGAGAAATGTGGAATGAATGAATTAGCGCTGACAGCGTTGTGGCTGACATGCGGCACTGCAGCAATACCTAGGCCACAGCGTTCATTTGCTGATCAATCTCTCGCGATCAACCATTAACTGCATGCGACCTCCCAGGGTGGCAGTGGGGTGGGAGGCGCTGCCTATCCAGTGTACGGAACGCAATCAAAGCAGGCTTTTGAAACCAACGCCATGTGCATGAAGGCGAGATTGAGGTCTCCACTTACCCACGGAGCCGGTTGTGCGCTTTTCCTTTCGTGAAAATGAGCAGCCTTTGCTAAGTTGTCAACGCAAATGAATTCTATGAACGCCGTCGGCACACTTGTTTTGTTTGGTTTTTGAGGAAAGGAAATGGCACAGTAACCGTCTCACATATC
The DNA here is from genome assembly GCA_030143305.2 of Amblyomma americanum. Lineage (NCBI taxonomy): Eukaryota > Metazoa > Arthropoda > Arachnida > Ixodida > Ixodidae > Amblyomma > Amblyomma americanum. The sequence goes on from JARKHS020005961.1 coordinate 13,253, forward strand.
TCGGTGGACACCCGAACCGTGCCGTAAAGGAAGGGATAAAGGAGGGAGGGAAACAAATAATAATAATCGGCTTTTTTGGGGGGAAAAGAGATGGCGCAGTATCTGTCTCATATATCGTTGGACACCTGAACCGCGCCGTAAGGGAAGGGATAAAGGAGGGAGTGAAAGAAGAAAGGAAGAATTGGAGGTGCCGTAGTGGAGGGCTCCGGAATAATGTCGACCACCTGGGGATCTTTAACGTGCACTGACATCGCACAACACACGGGCGCCTTAGCGTTTTGCCTCCATAAAAACGCAGCCGCCGCGGTCGGGTTCGAACCCGGGAACTCCGGATCAGTAGTCGAGCGCCCTAACCACTGAGCCACCGCGGCGGGTCGAAACAAGAATAATAATAATAATAATAATTGGCTTTTTGGGGAAAGGAAATGGCGCAGTATCTGTCTCATATATCTTTGGACACCTGAACCGCGCCGTAAGGGAAGGGATAAAGGAGGGAGTGAAAGAAAGGAAGAATAGGTGCCGTAGTGGAGGGCTCCGGAATAATTTCGACCACCTGGGGATCTTCTGAAAGTTGCATTTTGAGGAAAGGCGCGGCGCTGCGCAGTGGCGGAACACCTGTGGCTCAGTGTGACCAGGGAGCGAGAGAGAGAGAGAGAGAGAGAGTGAGAGAGAGAAAAGGCGACGGAGTCGACGGCGGCCACCTGCGCCGTGCATGACGTCACTCGTGCTCTGACATACGCCGGCTCGCGCGAAGCGCGTTGTTTACTAGCGTAGTGAAGGTTTTCGCTTGAAAAGAAAAGAAGGCGACCCGTAAATGCTCCGAATCTGCGATTTGTTTCCCTCTTGGAAGCCACACCTTACATGAAAATTAAAAGCATTGCTGGGCAAACGTAGATTACTAGTAAAAATGTGCGGTTCTTGTTTCTTGTTGCACTCAAAAGCGCTGTTTGTTTTGTACTGCGCTCCCGATTTCGAGCAACACCAAGCAGCAGTAAAACTGCTTTTTTTATCAACACAAGATCATGTACGAAAAATATCTATCTAAAAATGGCTCCATTGTCTACGAACAACCGTACACACACATCCTCAGGAACGGTGGTGTCTAAATTCATTGGAGATAACAGAGGACCCAACACACTTCCCAGCGTAACTCTGGAAGAAGCCTTAAGTACATTTGATCATGTAATGTTAATTAGAGAATAGTTATCCTTATTGCTAAGATAAGCATGATTCCAACAGAAGATGCCAGAACGGATACCGAGAGATACAGTCCAGTTTATGAAAGAGTTCAGAATGCGGCATTTCATCAAATCACTTCCGAACACACCAAGAACACACAAAACGTTGCGCGTAATAACACAAGCTGGATTATCCTAGATAAAACTTTTCTAAATGCATGTTGGACTTAACACAAAATATTACGTTCACTGAAGACGTCATGTAACAACGTGCTTAAGTAGTTTTCCAGGGCTGCACGTAATGTAAACCGGAGATTATTAGCTCAAGAGCGCGGACTGTGGACTCGCTGGGTTCGCATTTTACATCACGTATAAGCGCACAAAAATGCGGACAAAGAGAATCATAGAAACACAAGTACTCTTAACGATAATTAGCAGGGAAACATGCTGTTCTCCAGTAATTAAATATTTCACTGATTGGTAGTGACAGCCTATAAAGATCCTTGCTAAAGCCAGGTATCTGCTCAGCAAAACATTAAAAAAAGCACGTGGAAGAACGTTAGTTCTTGCCGACATTTTAGTGTCTAGATTCAATTACTCTGCTGATACACCTTGACGCCTTATTTCAAGTTTGCAGGATGAAACGGGCATCGAAAACTAAGCTAGTTTTCATACATCTCGTTAAATACACTCTATACATGATTTCTGAAATTTTCAACGATTATACCGGCATCAATCTCGACGTCCCTGCATCTTTGTATTATACTTATTGTGACTTTAGGCGCACCTAAATGTAGCCAAAATTTCCGCTCATTACATGTCACAAACTCGAAGAGAGTCCGAGAAAACTATTTATTGCCAACTTGGCAAGCTTTCCCGTCGCATCTGATAGTGGACATGCTAGGCCAGCATCTGATAGGGGGCATGATGTGCCAGCACGTCCTGAATCGAGCTTCCACGTGACGCATGACGAAAGAGTAGTTTAAAAAAATGGCAAAAAGTCGTCAGCCATTGTTGGTCTCTAAAGAATTCCGTGGTAACGCCATTATCCAAATTATCTAATAGTCGCTTAACAAAGAGGAGTAAATGTTCAATAGCCCTTTTGAAAAGGCTCCAATTCAACTTAAATAGATTCAAGTGCGGTTCTGTGCGGTTCTGTCCTGTTCTTTTTGCTTACAGAACAATAATCACACACATGATAGTGGTGTGAGCAGTGGTTTCCGATTTCTTGCCTACACTTGCGACACAGCGTCAGCGAATGAAGGAATGAAGAATCACACCCACGTCCGCACCTGCACAAAAAACAAACTTCCCTATGCTGCATGAAACACAGCGCCGTTTCCACAAATACGAATTAGTTAGTGGTGCGCCCTTAACATCCAGCGGGGTACGTCTTGTTAGGCAGTTACATAAAAGCGACTGAAAGAAACACTTAAGTTTTATCAGTGAAAGTGATCTCGTACACCTTGAAGAGTTTCACGTGGTACAGTTACTTGCAAACTGAAAGGGTAGACTTCAACGGAGATTTAGAGAGTAGGGAACAGGGCACTTCCTGGTTTGGTGCCCTAAAGCCGACTGATCATGGGAGCACTATGCGTTCACACAGCCTTTCACTAAAGGTTTCTCTAATCCGCACATTAATGCAACACGTTTCCTCAACTGTCATCATAGGCTGAAGGTTGAAAATGGCAGGCTGTCAGTTCACTGCACTGTGTCTTCAGCAGCGTATACAATAGACACTGTATCAGACTCCTCAGAGTATTATTTGTGTCGTTTAAAGGTGCCCCAGGTCCGAGATCTCGTCGAACAACTATGATCGAATCTAGTAAAGCACATCTCATCTGTGCAAGGCGAAAACAAAAGCATGCAGGGGTTGGAACCAATATTCCTACCTCTGCTTTCCCTCTCTCTCCGCACACCTCCTGTGAATAGGTGCTTGCTTGACGAAGCAAGGTTTCACGTTTTTGATCTAGGTGATGCAGCGTTTATAGCATATAACGCGTCCAAATGACGTGTCTAACATTGAGACTTAGGCCTACTTTTGTTTTTTGTTCAAACAAAACTATGTATCAAAGCACGCTTACTTGCTTGCAAACTCATATCTACCTTTTACAAAAGCTCCGAGCCAATCACATGCAGTTCCTGAAGTTTCCATAGGTCATTATTGGTGTTATTCTGTAATACGCATCTCGTCCGCCCATGATTTTTCCTTCAGCCAGCCCTAGCGCTCTTTGAAAACAAAACATCTCTACAGGATAGCCTGTCTGGTTGAGAATAATCTGAAGTAGACTGTGAGATATTTCATTGTTTTTAATTTCTGGTTGGAGAAACTGTCCCACAATTTGCTATTCTAATTTCTGGTTTGGAGAAGCTGTCTCACAATTTGCTATTCCTCTTTGTGCCATTAGAAGAGAATACCGCCACAGTTACAGCTCGTGCCATTGGTGTCGCGGAACTGTGCTTACCTGTACCCTTATATTAGCAGGAAAAAAAAAAGGCTGGCAACTTGCTGTCGCCCTGAGGCCACCTCCGTGTGCCATCACTTCTTTAACACACGCAGCTTCGAAGCTCGACTGTGAACGGCGTCATGCGTATATGGTGCCGCCGGAGCAGCTATTGAAAGAGCATGCGATGGAGTCTCTACCGTGACAACTTATGAAGCTCTGTGGACTCCTACAGTATTATGTCAAATGTTCTCGTGATTGCGGTCTCGTCTTTAGTGCTCATTAGAGCTCGTACACATTCGCTGAAGCAGTACCCCATTCTGTAACGCCGTGTCACGGCTTGCAATGCTGGTGTAAGGCAGGTCATAAGGCGACTCGTGGCAGTGCCCGTGCGGCCTATTCTGAAACTTAACCAAAGCTTTTTTTTTCAAATCTTTTTAAAAAACCTTCCTGTTTTCTCCCAGAGAAAAACAGGAGATTACCAAGCTTTTATGTTTTGTACGCATTACGGCACTGAACCTCTTCGCTGTCGACAGCACTAGTAGAAATCTGTATCCTTATCGCGCTTGCATTTAGACTTCATTTAGATTTGATTTGATATGGTTTATGGGTGTTTAACATCCTTAAAGCAACTCAGGCTATGAGGGACGCCGTATTGGAGGTCTCCGGAAATTTAGACCACCTGGGATTCTTTAACGTGCACTGACATCACAGAATGGCGTAGAGGTAGAACATCCGCCTCACGTGCAAGAGGACCGGGGTTCAAATCCTGGTGCCGCGCAATTCTCCACCGGGATTAAAAAAAAAAATCCGCGTGTCGATGGAATTGCATAACCAGGCCTGGAGTGCGGCCTGATCTCGGTGACCAAAACCGACAACGCACTCCCTCACCAGAGCAGGATTTGGCCACCCTGGTGTAGTACTTGGCCACAACCTTCTATGATCAAACCAATTAACCCTCGGCCCTCAGTCCCCAGCGGCTGCAGAGCAACTGACCACGGCGGCGGTCAGACCTGTGACGCAGCGGAGGGTGCTAAGAATCTCTGGCTCCGGACAGGCCGCCATTGGAATCTGAACCTGGCAACGTTTAACGCTAGAACTTTAGCTAGTGAGGCTAGCCTAGCAGTGCTGTTTGAGGAACTAGCGGGAATTAAATGGGATGTGATAGGGCTTAGCGAAGTTAGGAGGACAGGTGAGGCGTATACAGTACTAAAGGACGGACACATACTGTGCTATCACGGGTTAGAGGATAGACGAGAACTAGGTGTGGGTCTCCTCATTAATAAGGATATAGCTGGCAACGTAGAGGAGCTCTACAGTATTAACGAGAGGGTAGCAGCTATAGTAATTAGGCTGAATAGGAGGTACAAGCTGAAAGTGGTGCAGGCCTACGCACCCACATCCAGCCATGATGACCAGACCGTTGAAAGCTTCTATGAGGACGTAGAATCAGCAATGAATAGAGCAAAATCGCAGTACACTTTACTGATGGGCGACTTCAATGCGAAGGTGGGCAAGAAGCAGGCTGACGACCACGCGGTAGGTGACTATGGGATAGGCTCTAGAAATAGCAGGGGAGAGTTATTAGTCGAATTCGCGAATAGAAATAATTTACCGATCATGAATACCTTCTTCCGCAAACGAGAAAACAGGAAATGGACCTGGAAGAGCCCCAATGGTGAGATTAAAAATGAAATCGACCTCATACTATGCGCTAAACCTGGCATCATTCAGGATGTGGCCGTCCTCGGAAGGGTGCGTTGCAGCGACCATAGAATGGTAAGGTCTAGAATTAGCTTAGACTTGAAGAGGGAACGGAAGAAGCTAGCGAAGAAGAAGACCATTAACGAGTTAGCCGTAAGAGGGAAAGCAGAGGAGTTTAGGATAGCGCTGCAAAACAGATATTCGGCTTTAACTGAGGAAGATGATCTTGATGTTAATTCAATGCACGATAATCTGACATCAATAATTACGGAGTGCGCAGTAGAAGTAGGCGGCAGGACAGTTCGACAAGACACCGGGAAGCTATCTCAGGTGACGAAAGATCTGATTAAGAAGCGCCAAAACATGAAGGCATCTAACACTACCGATAGAATAGAACTAACGGAGCTATCAAAGTTAATAAATAAGCGCAAGGTAGCCGACATAAGGAAGTTTAATATGGAGAGAATCGAGCATGCTATAAAGAACGGAGGTAGCCTAAAAACAGTGAAGAGGAAACTAGGCATAGGTAAAAACCAGATGTATGCATTAAGAGACAAGCAGGGCAATGTCATTAGCAATATGGATAAGATAGTTAACGTAGCCGAAGAGTTCTACACAGACCTGTACAGTAGCCAATGTAATCAGAGCGCTAATGAGAAAGAAAGCAGTGCACAGCAATGCGTCATCCCGCCAGTGACGAAAGATGAAGTAAAGAAAGCCTTAGAAGCAATGAAAAGGGGAAAAGCAGCTGGGGAGGATCAGGTAAAAGCAGATCTGTTGAAGGATGGAGGGGACATCGTGCTAGAAAAACTAGCCACCCTGTATACGAAATGCCTTATGACCTCGACTGTACCAGAAGCTTGGAAGAATGCAAACATTATCTTAATTCATAAGAAGGGAGACGCCAAGGACTTGAAAAATTACAGGCCGATCAGCTTACTATCCGTTGCCTACAAAGTATTTACTAAGGTAATCGCTAATAGAGTCAGGGCAACGTTAGACTTTAATCAACCAAATGATCAGGCAGGCTTTCGTAAAGGATATTCTACAATAGATCATATTCACACCATCAATCAGGTGATAGAGAAATGCGCAGAATATAACCAACCTCTATATATAGCTTTCATTGATTACGAGAAAGCATTCGACTCAGTGGAAACCTCAGCAGTCATACAGGCATTGCGTAATCAGGGGGTAGAAGAGCCTTATGTCAAAATACTGGAAGATATATATAGCAACTGCACAGCTACTATAGTCCTCCATAAAGTCAGCAATAAAATTCCAATAAGGAAGGGCGTCAGGCAAGGAGACACGATCTCGCCAATGCTGTTCACCGCATGTTTGCAGGAGGTATTTCGAGGCCTGAATTGGGAACAGTTGGGAATAAGAATAAATGGAGAATACCTAAATAATCTGAGATTTGCTGATGACATTGCCTTGCTGAGTCACTCAGGAGGTGAACTGCAAATCATGATCAACGAGTTAGACAGGCAGAGCAGATCGATGGGTCTAAAAATTAACATGCAGAAAACCAAGGTAATGTTCAACAGCCTAGCAAGGGAACAACAGTTCACAATTGGCAGCGAGAGCCTAGAAATTGTGCCGGAATACGTCTACTTAGGGCAGGTAGTGACCGCTGATCCTGATCATGAGAGGGAGATAACTAGAAGGATAAGAATGGGGTGGAGCGCATATGGCAAATTCTCGCAGATCATGAGTGGCAGTTTACCAATATCCCTCAAGAGGAAAGTGTACAACAGCATGATCTTACCGGTACTCACCTACGGGGCAGAAACGTGGAGGCTAACGAAAAGAGTTCAGCTTAAGTTAAGGACAACGCAGCGAGCCATGGAAAGAAAAATGATAGGTGTAACGTTAAGAGATCGGAAGCGGGCAGAGTGGGTGAGGGAACAAACACGGGTTAATGACATCCTAGTCGAAATCAAGAGAAAGAAATGGGCTTGGGCAGGGCATGTAATGCGAAGGCAGGATAACCGCTGGTCTTTAAGGGTAACGGAGTGGGTTCCAAGAGAAAGTAAGCGTAGCAGGGGGCGGCAGAAGGTTAGGTGAGTTAGGCTGATGATGATGATGATGATGATGATGACATCGCAGAGTACACGGGCCTCCAGAATTTCGCCTCCATCGAAATTCGACCGCCGCGGTCGGGATCGAACCCGCGTATTTCGGGCCAGCAGCCGAGCGCTATAACCTCACCGCCACCGCGACTGCCTCTTACATTTAGACGTCCTTCAGGGACGCAGACTCATAGTTTGTTTCAAGAGTATGAAAGGTCTAAAATCAATACCTTGTATACATGTCAAGCTACGTTAAATTTCCTAGTGCCGAGTAGCCATCGGCTTTTCAATGCCTTTAAATTCGCCCTGGCTTGGTGATCGTCCTCATTGCTGTGCACATTACCAAAGGACAAGTGCTACTAGTTCTCTTGGCTGCCACTACGTAGCGCATGGCTTTGAACATTAAGAACTAGCACGTTGACTTCTTCGGTGGCGTAAAAAATACAGCGCCAGTGTGTGTCTTTCTTTGCTTCTTCTTGTGTTTCGTCCCTTGCGCTGTTCCACCACTGTGACCTAGTGGCTGCAGAACAAAACGCGATAGGCCGCTAGGCATAGCGGCGTAGGCTGGGCGCCGTCCCGAATTTATGGTAATGATGATTGAGAAAATGGATCATTGACCCAACCTTCAGGGAAGCGGACAAAACACATTTTTAACGCTTTTTCACCAACTAGCCTTTGCGTAATAGATTCAAATCGTCATCATCTTGACCGTGAATGCATTGCTTTTGGCGCCATTGTATTGACATGTCCCTAACACAACCACCGGAGGTTCTTTGCTGTAGCAAATCACGTGAGACGGCATCAAACGTAATTTCTCAGTACTTGCCAGATTATTGCCCCTCTCTAATGACATTTCTTTATTACCCTTTTCACGATGCTCCGTTTTTCGTATAAGCAAGAATTTAAATAGCGGCCCAGATTTTATTTGTCCTCCTTACTTCGTCAGGTCTTTCAGACATTAAAAACAATAATAAGGTTAGTACACACTGTTAGGGCGCCAATGTTTTGTATCTCACCGCTGATCACCAGTTGTTACGAGCCGGGTAGCATGGCCAGTTGTTGTGATGCAGGGTAGCGTTGTTTGGCCGGTGAAGGGATGAGCAAGGAGCTGACATTTGGGACAAAGTAAACACAAACAGGCTTACTGGCACTTAGGGAAACTTATTTACATATTTTACGAAAGAAAGAACAAACAGTCAAGAATTCAGAGTTCATAGCGTCGAGCGAGTGGATGAGCCTTGTCGCCAACGCCCAGAGCGATCGTTCGTACTCAGGACGCTGGCTAAATACACTGAAGCTCCGCCCCTTTCACCACAAGAGACACAGATCAGAAGAGTCGCCACACGTTGCACGCGGAGCCCCGTGGGAATGGACGAGGAGGATTCGGAGGTCCGCTGCTACTTCGTCCGAAGCTGTCAGTCACGGTTAATTTCGGGAAGTGACACTGCCCTCTTCCCCTGTCGTCTCACCACCGTCGGTCGCGTCTTGCGAGGAAAAAGAAAAAGGGAAGGTCACCTCCCCCCTTCATAAGAGCGTGGGAAAGATTCCGCAGGCGGGTTCCCAGCACATCTTTTTTTTTCGTGGGGTCCTCGTGGGGTCACCGATCTGACGAAATTGCCGCTACTAGGTGGTCATCCCGGTCTATGAATCTTCGCTTTAATCGCTGCCGGTCGATGAATCTTTGCTTTAATCGCCGGTATAGATCCCGTTCATAACAATGCTAGAAATGTTCCACAAAAAGACGCTGATGCTTTAAATAGAGCCCTTGTGGAGGGGAGATCTGATCGTTTTCACATGGGCACTACAGGGTTGCTTGCTTTCAACGTCCAAAAGAAGTGCTTCAGACTCGCGTAAAGAACAGTAACGAAAGAGAAAACAATGGCGACACAGAAGTTTGAATTGTCTCCTTCCAAGGCCGCCTGCTCATGGTATATCGAACTTACCAAAGCAGCGTGCGCGTGTCCCCAGCCCCCGTCACTGTTGTGTAGAGCACTCGACCGTCGCATTGTCCGGTAAACAAAGCGATGCCCCGCCATAGCTGTTTAATTCTACAGGCAACGCTCGGACGGAAGTAGAGGCGCATGGACTTACACGCAAGGTGGGTACAAGAACTTTGCCCGAAAACCGTGGGCTGCTGGGTAATGTCAGTTTTCATCACCTGGTGACCACCGCTCGAGCTCTAAACTCCAACGGGACGCAGACAGTGCCCTTAAACATACACTTATGCCGTACTGCTTTATTCTGTCATATAGGCGACGAGAAGAAGGGAAGAAAAGACAGATCACAGTTCGTTGATGCTGGCGGGTGTTTCCGTGGTATCCGTGTGACAAACAGCGCAGGAGCCATTTAAGACGCTCTTAGAAGCATGTTGCAGCTGCAGCCGCGAAACGAGGAATTTTTACACTTTCCAAAGACCTCTTTAGTTTTTCTCAGAGCAAGTTACGAAGTAATCATGTGTTTAGCTAACTCACTTATTTCTGTGCCCAGCTCCAAGAATAACCTCATGACATACATTTAGAAGCGAACAGCTTGAGAAAATTGCAAAGATATTGCACGCCGAAACGAAAACCACGGCCAAAATTTTTACTTTCATGTGAATTTATTTTGTATAAACCTTACTGGTTCACACAACCACAATTCTTCCAAGTTGAAAACTTGCTCTTAAGGATTCCAGCCTCCCTGCTGCGATAAACGAATGAAATGCCGTACCTAGCAATACGTTCCGAAGTGATTTTGTCGGCTAAGCGAAAAATAAATTGCAAATTCTGGAATTTAATGTCCGAAACCGACATATGCGCTATGAATGACGCCGTAGCGGGGGGCACCGGATTAATTCAGACCACGCAGCGTTCTTCAACGCGTGCTTCCATCGCGCAGCGCACAGACAACTTTTGCGTGTTTTTTATTGGTTTCTGGTGAAATGAAATGGCGCATTATCTGTCTCATATATCGGCGGACACCTGAACCGCACCGTAGGGTAAGGGATAAAGGAGGGAGTGAAAGAAGAAAGGAAGAAAGAGGTGCCGTAGCGGTGGGCTCCGGAATAGTTTCGACTACCTGGGGATCTTTAACGTGCACTGACATCGCACAAGACACGGGCGCCTTAGCGTTTCGCCTCCATCGAAACGTGGCCGCCGCGGTCGGGTTCAAACCCAGGTACTTCAGCTCAGTAGAAGAGCGCCTTAGCCACTGAGCCCCCGCGGCGGGTGAATAGTTTGCTTTCGGCTTAAGGCGTGAGCTGTTGCGCAGCACAGAGGGGATAGCGAACTGGTAATGTTTGGCAGTGTAACCGTTGCTGTTATTGAGGAAGACCACAGCACTACCGTCCACAGCCACGTTTTCGGAAGCCACGAAAAAGCTTCCAGCATGCACAAACAACGTGCTATAAATTTATTATGGGAACAGACAACCTTAGCAGTTTCAAACTTTCATGTAGCCGGCTTTGGTGTTTTGAAGTGCCACTTGCGAAATGCTATGCGAAACAAAGCAATCTATTACGACGACGGATCTCCGCACAATCTCTGCTTTGCTACAAAGAAGACAATAATAAGAATAGCGTATCAAGAATTTCACCAATCGGTAAATTTCGTGAACGAATTACAAATCTTGTTACTATTGAAAGGAAAAGAACTAAAAACTAAGAAAGCGAATTACGTGCAAGGAGAGCACGGTTCACAAGCAGCGACCAAATGACTTCGTGACGTTTTCTCGCGAGTTCCGGCATCGCCTAAGCGTGCCCGGGTGCACCAACGGAGCATCCGTCCCTCAGCGACAAGTTTATCGAAATGTAGACCGTTCGGTATGGACCCACAGCCTCACGAAATGTGGAAGTGTGTCGTGAAATGCCTGACACCAGGGACATGTGCCGGTGTCTAATGTTGGGCGTATGAGATGTAGTCTGTGGAGGTTTGGAAAGGTGCTCGTCTGTACCTACCGCCAGGAGAGGACGTCTGGAGCGACGGGCCGTCATCCAACAGGCCCGCAGGGCAGCTCAAGCCTGTGGAGTCATGGAATAAGGACCCGACCTATTAACTTGAACAACTCCCCTCCTGTTTAATGAAGCTTTTCTTCTGCTCATCCTGCCCTACCTGTAGTGGCGCCCTTTTTAGGTTGAAGCTTTTCATTATGGTCGATGGCAGCATCTGCGCCAACACCGCTATCACCTCTGCGTCCTTCTATTAGTGACCTGGTGAAACTGTTCAATGCTCTTCACTCTTTCACCTTTGCTTTAGCTTATTTTTCAGTTGCAGTCTCGTCGGTGGTCATGCATCTTCTCGTCCTTGCGTGAGTGCAGCATATGCCGTGATATTTTGAATGCAGTTCGTGGACGCCTTCTGTCAGACTCGTTGTAGCTCTCGCAACGACGATGCTCGGGGCTTAAATGCGTCAACAGCACAAAATTGTTCTGAGAGGTCGTTTGGGATTGCTTGGGAGTCACACCGGCAGCGGACCTCTTTATGGACGCGCGTAACTTAGCATCCGCAAGCCGGTGACTTGAAATAGGGGCCACAAACTTTCTATTAGCTATAACATTATAGAACGAAAATATTATCCGCACAGTTCATTCTGATAACGTCTGCGGTGCTTTGAATAGTACTTATGAGCACTTCAGTTCCGATGTTCGGATCTACTGTTCACGGATGGTAGTTGTCCAGATGGAGATAATGTGTTTGTGCCCATGTGGTATATGCGGAATCGGTTATTCTCTTCTTTACATTCATAGATGCCTGGGAATGTAAAGAAGAGAAGAACAGATTCCGCATATACCACATGGGCACAAACACATTATATATATATATATATACATATATATATATATATATATATATATATATATATATATATATATATATATATATATATATATATATATATATATATATATATATATATATATATATATATATATATATATGCTGCAGCCAGGCCAGCAGTACTCATGGTGCTGCGATGGCTTCGTGTTCCAACCCATCGAAAAGCTTAGCACGTCTCGAATTGAGATTTATGTATTTTATCATTCTTTTTTCTGCAACTCTGCTTCAGTCGACTCCCACCTGTGTTTGTTAGGTTCGCTGTCGAAAAAATGGTTTTTCAAGTAATTTGGCTTCTAAGCGAAAAAGGTATTTTTGGTCGAATGTTGCGAAAATTGATGTTTCGAGATAATTCTCTTCGAAGTGAAAAACATAGCTTCAACATAAAATTACACTCAGCCAATGGACGCTAATGCAGAAATTTTCCGGTCAGCTGTGCAGCCCATTTCGCAAAGTAAAGTAACCGCCCGGAAGCGTCAGAGAACCACTGTGCTGAGTCCTGGTTAAACACCAAACAACCTGAAAATGTCAGCTTGAGCGATTCTGCCATCTTTAAAACAGGCATCGCATACTGTATATTTTCAGTACATGAAGGCCCTGTAGCTTGCTCCAAACGAAACGGCTGGAGATCCTATTGCCGAGAGCGAGTGTTTAATGAATAAACACTTTGGTACGTCTTCAAAGCCCAAGATAAGGCATATTTTCCAGAATTCAGCAGCATTGATGGTCAACCCGCAGAATCGATGCTTTCAGAACAACTTCTTCAGCGTTATTTATTTCATTCCCCGCCAGAAGAAAGTGGATATTTGCTCTCGACTACTGATCCGGAGTTCCCGGGTTCGAACCCGACCGCGGCGGCTGCGTTTTTATGGACGCAAAACGCTAAGGCGCCCGTGTGCTGTGCGATGTCAGTGCACGTTAAAGATCCCCAGGTGGTCGAAATTATTCCGGAGCCCTCCACTACGGCACCTCTTCCTTCCTTTCTTCTTTCACTCCCTCCTTTATCCCTTCCCTTACGGGGCGGTTCAGTTGTCCAACGATATGTGAGACAGATACTGCGCCATTTCCTTTCCCCAAAAAGCAATTATTATTATTATAGTTGAGTTTCCCCTTCCGGTGGCGATGAGAGGAAACTACTTGATGATGAAATCGGGGTTTCTTGATGACCCGGTGGTTCTACTCGCAAACATTCACGTTACTCAAGGAAAGGAGAAGGTTAACTATTTATTTACAACATAGGTAAAAAAACGAGAAGAAACAAAGCAAGGAGAAAACTATTTACATGACTAAATCGTGGATCAGACGAATTCAGCCCCCGCTCAACCCAGAGCGCTTGGTTTTAAACGCTCTGTCTCCGCCCTTAGCGGGGACAGCAACCAATAAGATAACAAACGACACCCCTCACCAATCAGTGGTCAGAGAAAGGAAAATAAGGTTTCCGCCAACTAATCACAGATTGGGGAAAGAGTGTTGATTAAACATTTGGGAAAGGAGAGGTTGCAATCAAATAGACAAACAGCACAAACGCGACCACCCTCTCCCACGGCACCCACGGCCCAGCCGTTACCACTTTCTTTCGCACACGCTACAAAACGATCCCTAAAGTGTTTACAGAATACACCGCACGAGACGAACACAGTCGTTACGGGAATAGTGGGTTTCCGGTCACTCGGCTAATACTCAGCCGTATCTCGTGCGCCCCCGAAACCTCGTCAGCCCTTTAACAACCACATGTCGACAGCTGTACTTGGTTAGCGTTTTTCCCGGCGGGTCAACCCCGTGACGGCGCGGCGTAAACGAGGACGTCCGCTGCACGAAGGGGAGGCAGGGACGGGACGGGCCCCTTTGTTGGGGACTTCCGACCCCGCTGGAGTGGCCGTCCTTGCGAACACAAGACCAACGAGTTCGCGGAAAGGTCAGCGAACTCCACACCTCCCAACCAAGAATGTCACGCGGACACTTGCTGTCAGTGTGACATTAAAAGTCCGGCCACAAGGTTCCAAGCAGTACTGCGCACACACATACACAGCCTCAATTCGTTCCGTGCACACAAGGTTAGGACACCAATCTGCACATTCCAGAATCCACCATGTCAGATCGGTGCACCAAATTGGCAGAATGATTTCTAGCCACCTACATCTCGAAAAAGAAGATGTTTCCTTCTAGCTTTGTCCACAAGATTGGACCAAAATTCCAATTTATCCGGCACAGCGCCGGTTGTGAAGGCTACCACCGCTATCGGGTATACATCGTCGTTTTCATCAAAAGCAAGAAAGCTCACCAGCTCCCTGCATTCTACCAAGATTGCTGCTGCCATCGTGTCTGCGTTCTCTGCCTCTTTGAATTTCACAGTTGGGATAGGCCTGTCACCGGCTACTTCACATGCAGTTTAACATCGCTCTTCAGGTAGCGCTAGCTCCCTGTACGGCTGGCAGCCGGCATTCTCTTCAAAGAAAACCATGCACTTAAGCATTCTTTTCTCCCATTTACCTTGACCAGCTTGCTCCCGCTCTTCTGGTAATGAGGTCTTATGCTCGATGTTTAAGCTTGCAGGGATGGGTGCAGTATCCGAATCCCCCAGTTCCCTATCTGCTGCGAAACTCGCAGTTGTTCCTGTTAACTCCCAATCTGCTGCAGGAACATTTGCAGCGTTCGGATCTGCCTGAAGCTCTACTAAAGCCCCGGCTTTGTCGCGAACCGAATCGTGGGGACTTTCAAAATGCTCTTCGAAATCTGAACTGTAATTTTCTTCTTCAAGCTGCTCCCTTTCAGAGTGCTCTGTTAGTGCGTGTGTTTCCGGTGTTACCAGCTGCCCTACACCTCTAGCTGGATCTGCTGTCACTGTGAGTGCGCACAGTGTCAGCACCGGCCGGTAAGACAACTCCTCTTTGGCAGCTAGATTTCCATCGACTGCAAAGCACGTTCTCGCACTCAGATCCGCCTTCTCGTCCTCGACCCTTACTGCTGCGTCAGAGTTAGCGCACATAGACTGGGTCACGATGCTGAACCCTTGATCGCGAGCAACACACTCAAGTGCCTCCTGGGTCTGCTCTATATTCGGTTGCTCTGACAGCAAATGCTTCACAGGTGTGACTAACGCCCCTATGCCTGCAGTACACTCTTTTGGCTCAGCACACAACGTTATATCACCTTCCTGTTTTGTTATTTCGGCCCCTGAATCCACACAGGCTTCAGAACTCTGATCGTCGGTGTGCAAGTCGCCGCATGCCGGCGCCAGTATCTCTACCTGAGCTACTAGCTCGCACACATCTCCCCTCACCGCGGGAACATCTTGTTCTTGCTCTTTTGGACACTCAATCATCGAATGCCCAAATTTCATACAGACAAAACATTGAACTGATGCGAATAAGACCTCGCTATCGACTTTCGCCCCCTGTCTTAATTTTAACTGCATCTGTGCAAGTTTTCTCTTTTCCAGTTCAATTTGCAGTTTTAAATTTTCAATTTCCCTTAGCTGTTCAGCCTCCTCCTGCTCAATGCATCGCATCCTGCCCTCCTGATCATACCGTACGGCAGCCATCTCCGTTTTCCGCGCTATCGTTTCTAGCACATAAACACTACACCGACATGGTGAATTCGGAGAAAGCAGAAAGGTCTCCTACTTTACTGGTTGCTCTCTGCCCCGGTGATCTCGTCGTCCTCCGTGATGACGACAGGCTCCTCGATGCGGACGACTTGAGCTTTGGATCTCTCAGCAGCTCGCTGACTTCTGCCTCGTTTGACTGGCTTGACTTGGTCGCCTGGTTACTTTTCAGCAGCTCGCTGACTCAAACCAGTTCGAGGTGGACGCCTGGTTCTTTTCAGCAGCTCGCTGACTCGAACCCTCGATGGCTTGTTGTTGCCCGGCTCCTTCAGCTCCTAGCTGACTTGAGCCTCCGACGTCCTCTCGAACTCGACCCGTGATCCTGAAGCTTTCGACGTCAGTCTTGCGACGCAGTTTCACGTTTTCTCCTTTAGGACAAACAGCTTGTCCACCGACTTGTTCTTCTCACCTTCCGTCCAATGCCTCGAGTAGAAAGAAGTTGCGATCCTGTGTCGACTGCGCCAGTTGAGTTTCCTCTTCCGGTGGCGATGAGAGGAAACTACTTGATGATGAAATCGGGGTTTCTTGATGACCCGGTGGTTCTACTCGCAAACATTCACATTACTCAAGGAAAGGAGAAGGTTAACTATTTATTTACAGCATAGGTAAAAAAACGAGAAGAAACAAAGCAAGGAGAAAACTATTTACATGACTAAATCGTGGATCAGACGAATTCAGCCCCCGCTCAACCCAGAGCGCTTGGTTTTAAACGCTCTGTCTCCGCCCTTAGCGGGGACAGCAACCAATAAGATAACAAACGACACCCCTCACCAATCAGTGGTCAGGGAATGGAAAATAAGGTTTCCGCCAACTAATCACAGATTGGGGAAAGAGTGTTGATTAAACATTTGGGAAAGGAGAGGTTGCAATCAAATAGACAAACAGCACAAACGCGACCACCCTCTCTCACGGCACCCACGGCCCAGCCGTTGCCACTTTCTTTCGCACACGCTACAAAACGATCCCTAAAGTGTTTACGAATACACCGCACGAGACGAACACAGTCGTTACGGGAATAGTGGGTTTCCGGTCACTCGGCTAATACTCAGCCGTATCTCGTGCGCCCCCGAAACCTCGTCAGCCCCTTAACAACCACATGTCGACAGCTGTACTTGGTTAGCGTTTTTCCCGGCGGGTCATCCCCGTGACGGTGCGGCGTAAACGAGAACGTCCGCTGCACGAAGGGGAGGCAGGGACGGGACAGGCCCCTTTGTTGGGGACTTCCGGCCCCGCTGGAGTGGCCTTCCTTGCGAACACAAGACCAACGAGTTCGCGGAAAGGTCAGCGAACTCCACAATTATTATTATTATTATTATTATTATTATTATTAATATTATTATTATTATTATTATAATCGCCAATATTATGCCTACCCCGTTCCTTACAAAGTCTGTGAAACGCTCACTCATCAATTCCAAACAAAGGTCGCTGCCATATATGTTGTGGTTTACCGTTCGTTTATGACTATGATTGTTCACCCTTCCAGCAGCGCTGCACCGTACTCTAATGTGGTGTTTTTTTTTCTCTGCGCTCTTCTTTCGTCGTGCTGTTTTTTCTCTGTGCCGTTTTGTCCGGCGTGCTGCTTTGACACTTGCTGTTTTTTCTTGCGCTCTTTTGTCGCTGTGCCGTTTTTACTGTGCTGTTTTTTGTGCGTTGTTTTGACGCATGCTGTTTTGTCGTGTGCTGTACTTTCATGGCGCCGCATGTGCGCATAGCCGAGGCTTGACTGGGCAGATGAGCAGCTGTTTAACATGAGCCGATTATCAATGCAGTGTGCTTACCTCCGTACTACTTTTTGAACACAGACTGACCTAAGCCTAGCTGAGAGCAATAATAATAATTGGTTTTGCGGGAAAGGAAATGGCGCAGTATCTGTCTCATATATCGTTGGACACCTGAACCGCGCCGTAAGGGAAGGGATAAAGGAGGGAGTGAAAGAAGAAAGGAAGGAAGAGGTGCCGTAGTGGAGGGCTCCGGAATAATTTCGACCACCTGGGGATCTTTAACGTGCACTGACATCGCACAGCACACGGGCGCCTTAGCGTTTTTCCTCCACAGAAACGCAGCCGCCGCGGTCGGGTTCGAACCCGGGAACTCCGGATCAGTAGTCGAGCGCCCTAACCACTGAGCCACCGCGGCGGGTCTGAGAGTGAAAAATAAAATAAAATGCCGCGCAACGCTAAGAAATTTGGTACAGTGTACGGGACCCGTGTTACTTACAGTGCTCCAAAAAATAAGATCGCAGCGGAAGTGACATCATTGATTCCGTTTTTTTCCTGCCATGAACAATATTCTAGCGCACAGCATTCTTAGAAAAATTTAACGGAAAACAGGCAAAGCAGTCGAAAAACGAAACCATAGCCACATCATAATTTTCGAAGAAGAGAACAATGGCAAAACCGTCAGCTGTCTCGAGAAGGGTGACGAGACATGTTGGCGTGTATATCGATGGTATAGGGGTGGGTAGTTGGGTCGATGGTAGTGTGTATATTTTTGGAGATAAAAACGTTGCCCTCAACGGACATATAGGCAATTCATTTCTCTTACTTATCGAGGCGAAGAGATCATGTTTCGGTTGCTGGCATTTGCTTCTAGTTGTCACGAGTGAGTACGAGACGCTGCGGCAAGAAATGAAGCAACTAAAACAACCATGGTACGCAGCGGACAAAACCGACATAGACACCGGGAGGGAGCGAAGCAGGCGGTGCAAATTTCGCGCGTCTGCGCGGAAGCAATAATCGTTCACGTGGATACGGAAGAAAACCAGACGGCGTGGGCGCACAGCTCTAGGGACTCCAAGTGCGTGTGAATCCACGGCGGTGAAGATAGATGGGTGCAGCGCACCCGAGGGGTGAGGAGGACGGTATGCAACGGCGTCCCCTCCGTGCGGCGGCCCCGAGGGGAGACAAAGGGACTCAAGCCTTGACGCCGGTTTAGGAAACACGCACTGAGGCTGCCCTCCTGGGCCGGCGCATCCCGGCAACGATCCGGACCTTCGAGACGCTCCTTCGGCGACGGTCCGCAGGTCCCAGCGAGGTGTCCAGCTAGCGACATTCCTCACCACTATCCACCTTCAGTACCGATTGGACTGCTTTCGTTATTCTCCATTCGACTGCTACATAGACTCAAAAGACTCTAATTAGAACTATTTGGAGCTTTTCTTAACACCACCTGCGTATGCTTATCTATGTGATGTAAACGCTTTTTATTATTTAGATTTGTAGTTGAAGTTTCATAAATCTTGTTTTAGGAGACGTACACCTCTTTGGTTCTGACTCACGTTCTAGACAGTGACAAAATTAATGGCGAGCGAGCCAGGATCCATAGTCGTCATTCTGTCTTAACAATAATGTCAACACGCTTATGTTAGCGCTAAAACCAGAGAGATGAACCTCTACGAGCTTATGATGAGGGCCGAAAAGCTCGGGTTCACGAAAGAGGAAACGATGTCTCTTTATGAAGAAGAGAAAACGAGATACAAAGAGGAAAGGGACGCGGTGCAAAAGGAGGCACTCGAAGCTGAGGAGAGAGCTAAGCGGATGGCAGACTCAGAAGAAAAGAGAATGGCACGGGAGAAATAAGAGCTCGAGCTCAAGTTGCGTCTTGATAACAGTAACGTTGAAGCCGTACCAGAGGCGACAGGATTTGCGCAGGGTGCTACGGCTCAACGGCCAACAGCTGTGTGTCCAAGGAAGCTGATGGCTCCTTTTGACGATAAACGTGACGATTTGGATGCCTATTTTCATCGTTTTGAGAAAATAGCAGTAGGACAAAGATAGGATAAGAGCGACTGAGCAACAGCCCTGAGCCTTTGTCTGGTGGGCGGCGCCTTAACAGTTTTCGGGAAAATGCCCGCATCAGAGTCGACAGACTACGATAAGGTGAAGAAAACGCTTCTACAAAGGTTCCGCTTAACCGCAGATGGGGTCCGTGAAATGTTTCGAGCTGGCGAACCCAATGATGCGGAAACAGCTAAGCAGTTCGCATCGAGATTGTCGAACTACTTTGAGCGATGGCTAAAAATTGTCAAGGTAGAAAAATCGTACGAAGGGGTGAAAGACCTCATGGTGGGAGAGAAGTTTTTTTTCCTGTTGTCACCCAAGGTTGGCCGCAGTCCTAAAAGAGAGGAAGTTGAAAACAGTAGAAGAATTTACAGACTATGCAGATCAGTTCACGGAGGTTCAAGGCCATAGAAACCTAGGCACGGTTAAAGAAGACGTCGGCAGAAGTTCCGATGCAGACGCGGTAAAGCGAAGAGTGCCAAGTGGCACATTTAAGCAGCCCCCGATGTGTTTCTTGTGCAACCGTATTGGACACCGCGCCGCGGACTGTAGGTTTGGAGGGATTAGAGGGCACGTACAGTTAATCTGCCAAAACTGGAGCAAAAGAGGCCACCGAGCAGAAGAATGCCGATTTCGGACGCTAGAGAAGGCCCCGCCCCGTGTATCGTTTATTCCAGAGACGCTGACATGAGCGCTGAGGATACCCGAAAGATGGATACAAAGGCCGAGCGTGAGATGACGGAAAGTCAAACAGCCAAGCACGCAGATGCCAGCGAGGTGTCGATGCCTGTAGTTGAAGGTGAAATTCATGGACAGCGCATCACCATGTGGAGAGACAGTGGCACAAACGCGGTCCTAGTGAGAAGGAGCCTGGTTGAAGAGAAGGAGCTTATCGGTCGGCTGGCGTCAGTCTTACTGGTTGACAGCACGGTTCGCTACATTTTGGAGGCGATGATTTGCATTTATACCCCGTACTATTCGGGACCGGTAGTGGCAAAATGCCTAGATGAGCCCCTGTATGACTTGGCGCTGGGAAACATCACGTGTGTAAGAAAGGTTGACGATGCCGATGCCGTGTGGAAGCCCAGTAAGGAACAAGGCTCAGGCCCGGAGGACAGAAGTGGAGAAAACACTTGTAAGGAACCGCGGGAACGTAGTTTTGCGCGAAGGCAACGGCTGTTTAGAGCCCGCGGAAGGAAAAAGGGACGAAACACCAATGGTTTCGTCAGCGGTACAGACCAGAGCAGGAAAAGCAGCGCAAGGAAAGACACCCGAAGTGAAGGTACCTGCGGCGGAGCTCCTGAAAGTGACTCCCGAGCGGTTAGCGCAGGAAAAGAGAAACGACGCGTCACTGTCGAATTGTTTAAAGAAGGTTGCGAAAATTTTAAAAAGAGCGAAATGATAATAATAATAATTGGTTTTTGGTGAAAGGAAATGGCGCAGTATCTTTCTTACATATCGTTGGAAACGTGAACCGCGCCGTAAGGGAAGGGATAAAGGGGGGAGAGAAAGAAGAAAGGAAGAGAGAGGTGCCGTAGTGGAGGGCTCGGGAATAATTTCGACCACCTGGGGATCAATAACGTGCACTGACATCGCACAGCACACGTGTGCCTTAGCCTTTTGCTCCATAAAAACGCAGCCGTCGCGGTCGGGTTCGAACCCGGGAACTCCGGATCAGTAGCTGAGCACTCTAACCACTGATCCACCGCGGCGGTTAAAAGAAAGAAATGCCGAACGACATTTCATTTTCTCATTCGAGACGGCCTGTTGTACAGGAAATGTACATTCAGCTCAGGAAGAGAAGTCCTGCAGCTAGTGATGCCCAAAGAATTCGACCAGCTGTCATGTGTCTATGCCATGATTTGATAATGGCTGGCCACCAAGGTTCGAAGAACATGGTCAACAGAATAAATGAGGAATTCTACTGGCCAGGCGTCCAAAGAGACGTGAAGCGGTATGTCAGACCATGTGACATATGCCCAAGGACGATACCGAAAGGAAAAGTCGGGAAAGCGCCACTTGGAACTATGCCTACCATTGAAATGCCATTCCAGAGAGTGACAGTCGACACCATTGGACCTATAACCCCTTCCTTGAAGAAAGGTAATCGCTACGTCATCACAGTGGCAGATGTGGTGACAAGGTACCCAGATGCCATTGCGGTAAAAACTATTGACACAATTGAAGTTGCGGAAGCGCTCCTAGAGATGTTGTCGCGATACGGAGAGCGGAAAGAAATGCTCACAGACCGGAAATCAAATTTTACACCAGACCTGATGAAAGAAGTTAGTCGACTCATGTCAATGAAGCAGCTGCTGACAACCCCATACCACCCGATGTGCAATGGCTTGGCTGAACGCTTCAACGGGACAATCAAGCACATGATGAGAAAAATGTTCCAAGAAAGACCTGCTGATTGGGATTGTTACCTCCCAGCACTGCTACTTGCATATCGCGAGGTCCCGCAGTCAAGTTTGGGCTTCTCGCCATTTGAAATGCGGTACGGTAGAGCCGTCAGAGGACCACTTACCATCCTTCGAGAGCTTAGGTGAAATGAAAAATCGCAAACCGACCAGAAGACCACGTACACTTACGTGCTGGAACTGAGAGAGGTTGGAAGAAACCTGCGAGATTGCACACCGCAACCTTGATGCTGCTACGGAGAAGGGCAAGAAAATTTATAACCGAAAGTCGGTGAATCGACAGCCGAAGCCAGGAGAAAGGGCCTTGATTCTGCTGCCGAGTGACAAGAACAAGCTCACTATGCAGTGGAAGGGTCCATTTCCAGTAACAGGAAAGAAGAATGAAGTTGACTACGAGCTGCTAATGAACGAAAAGAAAAAGACTTTCCACATAAATATGCTCAAGAGATATGAAGAGAGGAGTCCTAATGCCGACCAGCTGATCGCCTGCATGGTCATCAGTGAAGAGTCGGATGCAGAGGAAGTGTCCACTTTCAATTCAAAGAACACATCGGGACGAGAGGACGCGCTGCTTAACCCCGCCCAAGATGCAGAAAGGCGGCGAACTCAAGCTTCTCCTCGAGCGATACGACACTGTTTTCTGAGACCTGCCCCGAAAGACGAAGATTGCTGAATTCAAGCTGCACCTGACCACTGAGAAGCCCGTACACGTCAGGCAGTACCCTTTGCCACTGGTTGCACTCAAATCAGTCGAGAAGGAAGTAGAAGAAATGTTTAGACTCGGCATAACTGAGCGCACGGAGTCCGCCTATAACTCACCCCTCATAGTCGTCAAGAAGACAGGTGGCTCCAATCGATTATGTGTCGATTTCAGACGGCTCAATAGCGTCTTAATCCCTGATAGTAGGTCCGTTCCAAGAATTGATGTGGCGTTTGCGAGCGTCGCACAAAAGAAAGATTTCTCGAAGTTCGACCTCACGAAAGGGTACTGGCAGATACTTGTGGAGGAAAGTTCCAAAGAAAAAACAGCCTTCTCATGTGCTAACGGCCTATTTCAGTTTCGATTTATGCCATTTGGCCTGAAGACTGCAGCGGCCACGTTCACAAAGATAATGAGACAGGTACTTGGTGGTCTTCGCCATGTGCACCACTACATAGACGACATTCTGGTTGCCACAGACACTTGGGAGGGACATTTGATGGCACTCAAAACCCTGTTTCAGAGATTTAGTGAGGCAAACCTGACGGTTGAGCCGACAAATTGCGAGGTCGGATTTGAATCCGTGTCCTTTCTTGGACACGAGGTTGGAATGGGGCGGATAGCGACGAAGCCCGATATCGTAGAAAAAATACAGGCGGCACCAAGGCCAACCACCAAGAAACAGGTACAGCCCTTTTTGGGGTTGACTGGATTCTACAGAGAATTCATTCCACATTATGCAGATATAGCTCTCCCACTGATAGAGACGACAAAGAAAAGTGCGCCACATGCAGTAAAATGGAATGACAGACACCAGGAAGCATTTAGTATACTGAAAGAAAGCATGGCGCAACCGCCCGTCTTGCTGGCATTCTTCACCCTGTGGCCTATGCTAGCAAGAAGCTTAGCTCATGCGAACAAAACTACTCGACTGTAGAAAATGAGTGTTTAGCACTTGCGTGGGAAATAACGAAGTTTCATTTGTAAATGCATGGAACGCATTTTAGGGTGCAAAAAGATCACCAGCCACTACAGTGCCCGACAAAAACCAAATGGTCGAACGGAAGCTTGATGAGATGGAGTTTAACCCTCCAGGAGTACGAGCTCCATTTAGAATACGTAAAAGAGAGAGAAAACTTGGGAGCAGACTTCCTTATTAGGCTGAACTAAGGTTGGCTTTCAGCGTGTGTGGGAGGCTTGTGTACCCGCAGAAAAGGAATATCCATGTGTGTAAGTGCTTTGCCATGCTTTATGTGTATACTATATATGAAGAGTGCGGTTTCCTGTGACTTTTGTGTTTGCGTGTTTGTGCATATTACTCGAGTGAGCAGTTTTCCTCGTGGGAAAACTCTTAAATGGGGGGTGGGGGTGGGGGGGAGAGGTACTTGTCATGAGTGTGTGTGAGACGCTGCGGAAAGAAATGAAACGACTAAAGCAACCACGGCACGCAGTGACCGAAACCGGCGTAGACACTGGGAGGGAGAGAAGCAGACGGTGCGAATTTCGCGCGTCTGCGCGGAAGCAATAATCGTTTACGTGGATACGGAAGAAAAGCAGACGGCGTGTGCGCACAGTTCAGATGTGCGTGTGAATCCACGGTGGTGAAGATGGATGGGTTCAACGCACCCGAGGGGTGAGGAGGACGGTATGCAACGGCGTCCCCTCCGTGCGGCGACCCCGAGGGCAGACAAAGGGACTCGAGCCTTGACGCCGGTTTAGGAAACACGCACTGAGGCTGCCCTCCTGGGCCGGCGCATCCCGGCAACGATCCGGACCGTCGAGACGCTCCTTCGGCGACGGTCCGCAGGTCCCAGCGAGGTGTCCAGCTAACGACATTCCTCACCACCATCCACCTTGAGTACCGATTGGACTGCTTTATTTTTTCTCCATTCGACTGCTACATAGACTCAAAAGACTTTAATTAGAACTATTTGGTGCTATGCTTACCCCACCGGCGTGAGCAAACTCTGCCTGATTTTTGAATGCTTATCTATGTGATGTAAACCCTTTTTTGTTATTTAGTTTTGTAGTTGATGTTCATTGCTTCATTAAATCTTGTTTTTGGAGACGTACACCTCTCTGGATCTGACTCACGTTCTAGAGAGATAGTGACACTAGTAAACTATTTCGTACTCCTGGTGTAAGCACGTTGCCAAGAAAGAGGATTTAGACTACGGCTATAATTCATGCTAAGAGCCCACCGCCGCCTTGAACAGAGACGTCAGGTGTGTATTTCGCTAAAAACACTGACACATGATGCATTTCATTTGAATAACGAAGACTCGCGCAGCTGACGGACTAACCTAAGCTGCGAAAATATGCGCGCGGTGGTAAAAATCTGAAAAAAGGTCTGCTATTGTCACCTGTATGGGAATTCTGTAATAATAGACAATTTTGTCTTCCTTATAGTCGCTTCTCTTTCTTAAAGCTTTCCGGGGTGGCTTAGTGACGGTAGCATTCGACTGCTGAGGCCAAGGTCGTGGAATCAAATTCCTGCCGCAGCGGCAAAATTTCTATGGAGGTGAAATTCAATGATGCCCGTGTTTTGTACGTTGTCAGTACATGTTAGAGAGTACCAAGTGGCTTATATTATTCTGAAAACCTCTATTGGGCTTTCTTTCAAAATCGACGTGTCGTTTCGGGTCCTTAAACTTCACATGTTACATCAGCTTTCTTGAGAACGAAACCCGTGAAAGTGGACTTTGTCGATTTGGTATTTTATGTCATTACAAGAACGTGAACTCAGGAACTCTTTGCGAAACTTCATATAGAGGTTTGCTATCATGAACAGCCACCGAATTGTGTTGAATTCTGTGCACGACGTCTTCGTTAATTGCAAGGAAATTAAGTTAAATTGGTTTTTGGGCAAAGGAAATGGCGCAGTATCTGCCTCACATCTCGGCGTACACCTGAAACGCGCCGTAAGGTAAAGGATAAAGGAGGGACTGAGAAAAGAAAGGAAGAAAGTGCCGTTCCTTGATTCACGTTCTTATTTCGCTTGCTTTTTTCACATTCCGCAACCACTGTTCTTTTGATACAGTGCTATATTTGCTCTATTATTGCCCACACCACTAACAGCTTTGAAAATATACAGGAAAAAAAAAACGACACTTGTGCTAACAGCTCGTTATTGATAGCTGCGTAACATACAGGATATGGCGGACGTAAAAAAGGGGAAAAAACACGATAGAGCGTGAAATGTAACAACTAAGTATAAACTTAAACCCTGTGTAACACGGCTAATCAAAGATTGGAGCGTTTGTCTTCGCGTTAGTGTTGTTAAAACGGCAGTTTGTTTTATCCAGGAGGCTGAGCAACGAAGTGCTAATGCAGCCAGTGTTCTCCTGAGGAGTGTGAATGGCTCTTAAATAGAGTGCGCTATTTCGTTCGGGTACTTCGTCAAAACGACTACTCTCCAGATATGGTTGGCAAATGCATAACCACGCTCTGCCCAGGAATGTTGTCAGTGGCCTTGCGGGTGAATTCTCTCTCAGGCTGGCTTCGCTGGAGCTTCTCGTGTAGTTTCTACCACCCATTATAATTGACGTTGCACTCTGAATGTTTCCAAATTTTTTGTTGCCTCATGCACCTAAGGTTTTCGCGTTTGAAAAGTACTATGTATGCGGTGTACACGAACGAAGTCATTGTCTAGTGAAAAAGGAAGGAAAGTAAGCTGCGGTCTCTATGTGCCGAAGGAAGTAAAAAATTTTAAAACGCCATCCTAATTCAGTGGCCTCAATTTGTTGCATTACATTGGCTGTTCCGGTGCAGGCGCTGCGTGGTGAAGGGCCCACAGGAAAAATTCCATGCGCTCACTTGCGCACCCTCCTTCGCAGCCCAAGGGTTGAAGCGAGATGAGCTTAGGCGCGAGTCCTTTACAAGGACAAAGGCGAACATTCAGCGGGTCTCGTGGTTCATCAATTTTCTCGCCTTGACAATCCGCGCGGCCGTTGCAAAACGCACTTGTCGTAAAGCAGATGCTCTCCTCGGCGCCTCGACGGCGTCGTAGCCCTCCGTCATCAAAACGGTGGCAAGGAGACGAAATGGCGCGCAACATACATGCAAAAGCCTGCATTCAGTGACCCAGTTCGTATACTCTTTACGTCTTCCGCTTCGCAGGTCATGATGCCTCTTATCTCCACGGCTGTGGTCATCGGAATCGCGATGGCCGTCGCAGACCCGATCGTTGAGACGGACAACGGCATGATCCGCGGCTCCGCCGTCGCAGTTTTCAACGGGACCAGCGCGGTGGACGCATTCCTGGGCATACCGTACGCTCTACCCCCCGTCGGTGAACGCCGCTTCAAGCCGGCGGTGGCGGCTCCTCCCTGGGAACCGTACACATTGCAGGCAACAAAGAAAGGCGCCGCGTGCATGCAGTTCACGCCGTCGAACCCGCTGCCACCCTGGGTAGAAACCGAGAGCGATAAGAGCGAGGACTGCCTGTACCTAAACGTCTGGAGGCCCCAATCGAAGGGCAACGACACGGACACCCTCAAAAGCGTCATGGTGTGGATCCACGGTGGAGGCTTCGACTTTGGCTCAGCATCCATGAACCTCTACGACGGTGCCATCCTCGCTGCTGAGGGAGATGTGGTCGTGGTTTCTATGAACTACCGCCTGGGAGTCTTTGGATTCCTCGCACTGCCCGAAGACATAACGCCAGCGCCGGGAAACCAGGGGCTACTGGATCAAGTTCTTGCTCTGCGTTGGGTCCAGCAGCACATTGCACGCTTCGGCGGTGACCCCAACAACGTGACGCTGTTCGGCGAGAGTGCTGGCGCGTGGTCCATTGGGTTCCACGCCATTTCGCCTATGGCCCACTCGCTCTTCCGGAGGGCCATCGTTCAAAGCGGTGGAGTGCTGGTTGACCAGCTGGCAGACTCTTCTTACACCGCAAAGACAAAGGCGTTGCATCTGGCCGACAGTGTTGGTTGCTTGCTCGCCAATGAAACTAACGTCGTCCACTGCCTGCAGAACAAGAGCGCGCACCATCTCGCACTCATGCAATCCATAGTGTGTTCTCACTACCTGATGTGCTTCACCGCCGTCTACGGCGACGAATACCTGCCACATGACCCTCTGAAGGCTGCCAACGTGAGCATCCCGAAGGACTTTCTCCTCGGAAACGTGGAAAATGAAGGTGCCGTCTTTGCGAGCCTGCGCTTTTGGATGCAATTTCCGTTCCGCAAAGCCCTGGACGTCAGCAAAAAGGACATGTTGTACTTTTTCCTCAAATCTTTTTCGTTCGCTCCGGATTTTGTGGTGAGAGCAGTGTACAACTTGTACGTGGGCGCACTCGGAGAGAACGACTACGGGCAGCTGCGGTCAGAGCTAGGCAACGCCATCGGGGACGCCTTCTTGCGCTGCCCTGAAGTTTTCTTTGGCGAGAAGCTGTCAAAGAATGGATCCCACGTGTACTACTATAACATGGTGCATCGCTCAGCCACTACAAAACGCCTGGATTCATGGCTTGGCATGACCCACTTCGAGGACGTGCAGTACGTGTTTGGGATGCCCCTTAGGGACTGTCCTGCGGGAAGATACTCGCAGGCTGACCGAGAATTTAGCAGGCAGGTTATGAACATCTGGGCAACCTTCTCGAAGACTGGGTAAGTTCATTAGTCTATGTATTTAGGAAGTCAGTGTAACCTTCCGTATAGTTACTGAGATTATGAGCTATGGCGTCAACCTTACGATTTGCCGAAGACGTCTGCTATTCAATAATACATTCGAGAAACCAATTGGCTGCAACTACTGCCGCAACTGCAACAACTCACTAATAAGGACTGAGTAATTCTGAATATATGTTCGCTCTCGAAGGTCTGCTGTCCCTAAGCAGCGCATTGAGTAATCCTATTTAATACCGTCTTTCATGAATAACACGAAAATTACCGAAATTCATGCATTTCAGACGATCGTCGTTAATTGTAGTCCTTCTAGCGTTTCCCCTGCTATAAGTGAAAGGAAGGGACGAATCGGCTCATGTACGCTTGAGGAGCGCTATCATGTAGCTACATTTAATGCAGGAGGCAGTATCCTTAGAAAGTTGACTTTTTACCTTCAATGCACTGTTGCTAGAGGGGCTTGCGAAGGACATCTGAGCCTGTCTTACCATAGAGACATCTTAGCAGCCAAGGACTGTAAACGAAGATAGAAAGCGTTGATGAAGAATGCATATATGTGTGTAGTGCAGTTGTGCAGTCGTAACGACCTGCGATACTAATGCATAAGGGCCATTTGCATCGGGGGAGGGGGCTGGAGGTCTTCATCCGGAGTCTTGAAACTTCATCCGGAGGTCTCGCGGACTTCTGAGTGAAAGCTTAGCAAAAAGTGACCGTGACTATAACAAGAAACAGTTCTTCGTGAAGGACCGCTGTTCTAACAATATGCAGACACCTGTTTATAATCTGTCTTTCTGAGGCAATGGAAACTGACATGCTAAACTAGGCACTATGACGCTATTGCTAGAAGTTTAAACCTCACCTGGTGCCTGTCAGTAGACTGCAAGTGGCCTCTACTATCGGCAACAAACCTTTTCTCTGTGGCAAAGCTTTGTCTTGAAGAGACACAGAGTTCAAATTGGAATTTGCATGTATCGATAGATTACCTCGTTACAACGACAAAGGCGCTACTCTAACAGAAAACGGAGCTGTTACGAGAAAAAAAAAAGACTCAAAATAATAAAATACAGGCATCGCCTTCCCCCTCCCGTTTTCACAAATAAAGTGAGGCGATGCCAAATCCATTTTAATGCGGATCTCTGCGGTTAGATTACGTCCATCTGTAATGACGGAGTTTGTTTGCTCTTGAGGTCACGAGTTTCAAGGAAGAGGCGGGAAGGAATGTTGTGTTTTAAACCCAATATTTGCTCACCAATAAATGCTTCTTTTTCTGCCAAAAAAAAACAAGCTGCAGGCAGCCAGAGATAGGTACTTTAATAAGGGCAGAATTTGTATGAGCTGTCTACATATATATATATATATATATATACACACACACACATATATATATATATATATATATATATATATATATATATATATATATATATATATATATATATATATAATCAGCTGGTCCTCCAGCCGAAACGTCGTGAAATAAATCCTGTTATGTTTCTTCAATTTTTGGTGATTTTATATTATATTGACCAAATCAGCTGCCAGAAATCACTTCAATATATATATATATATATATTGTAGGGGTGT
Organism: Amblyomma americanum; assembly: GCA_030143305.2. NCBI lineage: Eukaryota > Metazoa > Arthropoda > Arachnida > Ixodida > Ixodidae > Amblyomma > Amblyomma americanum. The sequence goes on from JARKHS020005961.1 coordinate 43,185, forward strand.
GTTTATTCGGTGAACCCAGATGATTCCAGCCGCTCAGGGGAGACTCGCAGCGAAGCGTCAGGCGTGGCGAAAGAGCAAGGCAGCGAACAACTTCTTCGTCCTTGAGAGCGGCAGCACGCGACGCATGTCAGTGGTTATATCGATGAAGATTACCACACTACAGTTTCCCCCCCGGGCAGAGAAGGAGCCATCCTGGCGACTCATGGTGCCGAAAGGACAGACGGATCGTAGTAGGGCTTGATTCGGTCCACATGAACTATTTCGCGTCCACGGCGACGCAAGTCCGCAGATGGCGTAACGGGCTCAACTACGTAGTTCACAGGAGATGTTTTTTGAAGCACTCGGTATGGACCGTGATACCGAGCAAGAAGCTTCTTTGACAGGCCGGCGGTTGTGGCAGGAACCCAGAGCCACACCAGGGAGTTGGGCGTATATGAAGGCGCCTCACCAGTGTCACGATGGTGTTTTTGTTGCCATTGATTTTCCTTTGTGAGCGAACGAGCGAGCTGACGGCATTCTTCTGCATACTGGGCGGCGTCCGAGAGTGGCGTCGATTCAGAAACATCAGGGCGGTAGGGAAAAAGCGCGTCCATTGTGCAGGTTGGCTCGCGCCCGTAAAGAAGAAAAAAGGGAGAGAATCCAGTGGTGGTCTGTATCGCAGTGTTGTACGCGTAGGTTACGAAGGGAAGAACGTGGTCCCAGTTGGAATGAGCGTCGTTGACGTACATGGCCAGCATGTCACTCAGAGTACGGTTGAAGCGTTCTGTCAGGCCATTCGTCTGAGGGTGGTAAGAAGTAGCGGTGCGATGAATGATGCGACATTCTTTCAGTAGGGCCTCGAGAGCGTCGCTCAAGAAAACGCGTCCGCGGTCACTGAGCAGTTCCTTCGGAGTCCCGTGGCGAAGAATCAAGTTGTTGAGAATGAACAAAGCAACGTCTCTTGCAGAGGCAGAGGGTAACGGTGATGTTTCAGTGTAGCGAGTCAGATGGTCTACTGCCACAATAATCCACCGGTTTCCAGCAGGAGTAGTCGGAAGAGGGCCATAGAGATCTATGCCAACGCGGTCAAACGGACGAGCAGGGCAGGGTAACGGCTGCAACGAAACAGAGGACTTCTGAGGAGTTTTTCGGCGTTGACAAGATTCGCAAGCGCGCACGAAATGTCTTACGAAGCGGTACATTCCACGCCAGTAAAATCGCAGACGTAGGCGTGTGTAGGTTTTCAATACGCCACCGTGAGCACATTGTGGGTCACCATGGTACGCAGCACAAATGTCGGCGCGGAGATGACGCGGGATGACTAGAAGCCACTTCCGTCCATCAAGCAAATAATTGCGGCGATAGAGAAGACCGTCACGAATGGAGAAGTGGTGTGCCTGGCGGACGAGCGCTTTGGAGGAATGACCGGGAGTAGGACTTGAGAGAAAATTCAAAAGTGCATTGATCCAGGGGTCATTCCGCTGCTCGGTAGCCATGTCGATAGTTGTAAGAGTCGACATATCGTAGGCACAGACGTGGTCAGACGAATTATCTCTAGGCAATGGCGAGCGGGAAAGAGCATCCGCGTCCGTATGCTTCAGCCCTGATCGATAAATGACATGAATGTCAAACTCCTGGAGACGAAGAGCCCAGCGAGCAAGGCGACCGGATGGGTCTTTCAGAGAGGCAAGCCAGCACAAAGCGTGGTGATCGGTCACAACGTAAAACGGTCGACCATACACATAAGGACGAAATTTTCCGATAGCCCAAATAATGGCCAAACATTCCCTTTCTGTGACTGAATAATTAGATTCTGCCTTTGTCAATGTTCGGCTGGCGTATGCCACAACATACTCGCTGTAACCAGGCTTACGTTGGGTAAGGACGGCACCAAGCCCAATACCGCTGGCATCAGTGTGGATCTCCGTAGGCGCAGCCGGATCAAAGTGGCGTAGAATGGGCGGCGAAACCAAAAGGCGGCGTAAAGTGTCAAAGGCTTTATCGCAGTCTGGAGTCCAGGCGGAAAGGTCGGAGCTGCCGGCAAGGAGCTGGGTCAGAGGAGCGATGATAGAGGCGAAGTTCAAGATGAAACGTCGAAAGTAGGAGCAGAGGCCGATAAAGCTCCGAAGCTGCTTCAGGGAGGTTGGCTTCGGGAACTCTGCAACTGCGCGAAGTTTGGTGGGGTCGGGAAGAATGCCGTCCTTAGAAACTACGTGGCCTAAAATTGTGAGTTTTCGAGCGGCAAAGTGGCACTTCTTCAAATTCAACTGAAGCCCAGCGCCGGCGAGACACGTGAGGACATCCTTTAGGCGGAGAAGGTGAGAAGAAAAGTCGGCAGAAAAAACTACGATGTCGTCCAGATAACAAAGACAGGTCTGCCACTTGAGTCCACGAAGAACAGTGTCCATCAGGCGCTCGAAAGTAGCCGGGGCATTGCAGAGGCCAAAGGGCATAACGTTGAACTCGTATAATCCATCCGGTGTTATAAAGGCAGTTTTCGAGCGGTCATTATCAGCCATCGGTACCTGCCAGTAGCCGGAGCGCAAATCCAAAGAGGAGAAATACTCGGCTCCCTGTAAACAGTCCAAGGCGTCGTCGATTCGCGGCAAAGGATAGACATCTTTGCGCGTGATTTTGTTAAGCCTACGGTAATCGACGCAAAACCGGATGGAACCATCTTTCTTGGTGACCAAAACAACCGGAGAAGCCCATGGACTGTTAGATGGCTGTATGACGCCCCGGCGAAGCATGTCGTCCACGTTGTCAGCAATGACTTGGCGCTCAGAGGCCGACACGCGATAAGGACGCTGTCGTAAAGGTGCGTTTGTACCAGTGTCGATTGCGTGCGTAACGACAGACGTGCGACCCAGAGCAGTGTGAGGAAGGTCGAAGGCAGAAGTGAAGTTCTGTAGAAGAGCAGCGAGTTGATCGCGTTGTGCGGGTGGGAGATCTGCGTCAATAGCTTGTTGAAGAACATCGGGTGGTGTCGAAGCGGTCGCTGTATCGCAAGAGCTGAGCACATTAACGTCTAATGAAGTAGGCGTTGCAGGAAGAGTATTTACAAGCGCGGGATCAAGTTCTTCAATACGACCGAGACACTCGCCGCGTAGCAGGACGGACGGGCACGAAAATGGATTTGAGACGTACATTGCACTAAGGCCATCTTCGATCTTGAGGACCGCAAATGGAAGCAGGAGGCAGGGATGGCGTGAAGCGGCGTCGGAAGGTGTGAAGAAGACAGTCGAACTAATAACGCTTTCACAGGAGAGTGGAACGAGGGCAGCAGAAAATGGAGGAATGTCTGTGTCACTGGCGACGAGGAGTTTTGCAGGCCGGGTAGGGACGTCACACAAGACGGTATCACAAAGAGGTAAAAAGGAAACTTCCGCGCGGGCGCAGTCAATAACGGCATGATGAGTGGAAAGGAAATCGTAGCCCAGGATGATGTCGTGTGAGCAGCGAGACAGTACAATAAACTCGATGGTGTATAAGACGTCTTCGATGAGAACACGGGCCGTGCACGCCGCTGAGGGATGAATGCGCTGTGATGAGGCGGTGCGAAGCGAAAAGTCGGAAAGTGCGGTGGTCACCTTACGAAGACGACGGCAAAGAGCTTCACTGATGACTGATACGGCAGCGCCCGTGTCGACTAGAGCGAGTACTGCGACGCCGTCGACAAACACTTGAATTACGTTAGTGGGAGAACACCGAGGACTTGAAGAGTTCGAACCAAGCGCGGTTCTTGCCCCGGGAACTGCGACTGTTAGTTTCCCTCAACGGTGCCGGTAGAACGTCGGAGTGGGGACGGGGAACGGCGATGAGGGGAAGGTGATCGGCGAGCTGTGTACGTTTGATTGTCACGAGATACAAATTCGGAACTGGGCGGATTTCTCGGCGAGGGCTGGTCTGTATTGTAGGAGTAGTTCCATAGTTCAGGTCGAGAAGGTGGAAGGCGTTGGCGGCAAAGGCGTGCGACATGGCCCGGCAGCCCGCAAGAGTAGCAGATTGGTCGGTTGTCCGCGGTACGCCAAGGGTTCGTAGGGCGTTGGCGTACCCTTGGAATAGGGACATGGAATGCAGACCCAGGCAAAGGCGAAGGAAGGTTGGAAGGAGCGGCCTGGTAGGAAAGAGATGCTGATGGCATGAGCGGCCTGGCCGCAACTTGGGCGTAAGTGGCACGGGGCTGGGCGGCAGCACAGGGCTGGGCGGGAGCATGGAGCTGGGAGGAAGAACGTCAGCGATGTGATCTTGAACGGCACGCCGTATGGTAGGGGCCAAAGACGGAGCCATGTCAGGAACAAGGCGGCCACTATCCTGTAACTGAGGGACCAGCGATAGCTGGCGGGCGACCTCTTCTCGAACGAAGGCTTTGATTTGCTGAAGTAAAGGGCTGTCCTCTGATGGGGTAGAACCGCCCAGCGCAAGTGTAGAGATGGCGTCGTCTCTAACACCGGACCGCCGGGTAGAAGCGCGCTTCTTACGAAGCACGTCGTAGCTCTGGCAAAGCTTGATCACGTCACTCACCGTGGCAGGATTTTTTACCCAGAGCATTTGGCACGCGTCGTCAGAGATGCCTTTCATGATGTTCTCGATCTTATCCGCTTCAGTCATTAGCGGATCGACACGCTTGCATAGGTCCACGATGTCCTCTATATAACTAGTGAACGACTCATCGACTTGCTGAGTGCGCTCACGCAAGCGTTGTTCTGCCCGGAGCTTGCGAACTGCAGGGCGGCCGAACACTTCTGCAAAATTCTTTTTAAATGCAGACCAAGATGGCAGGTCTGCCTCATGGTTGCGAAACCAGAGGTTCGCCACGTCAGTCAGATAAAAGATTACATTGCTTAGCTTGATAGCGTCGTCCCATCTGTTGTAGCTACTGACGCGCTCATATGCCGCCAACCAATCGTCGACGTCCTGGTCGGCTGTGCCACTGAAGAAGCACGGATCACGCTGCCGTAGAGCTCCAGAACACAGCACGGTGGTTGGGAGGGGCGACGATGTCGTGGCAGTGTCATCCGGCATGCTGGAAGCAGAGGGTAACGTGCGGCTTCTTAGTTCCAGGGTGGACGGGAACGTACCCAGCACCTCCACCAATTGTAGGGGTGTGTTTATTCGGTGAACCCAGATGATTCCAGCCGCTCAGGGGAGACTCGCAGCGAAGCGTCAGGCGTGGCGAAAGAGCAAGGCAGCGAACGACTTCTTCGTCCTTGAGAGCGGCAGCACGCGACGCATGTCAGTGGTTATATCGATGAAGATTACCACACTACAATATATATATATATATATATATATATATATATATATATATATATATATATATATATATAAAAGCAGACAAGGCAAATGAAATGAAGGGCTCGTATGACAAATACATTAAGGAAGCAACAGTTACCGAAACCAAGGTGCAAGGGGAATGCTTATAATTTTTTAAAATTTGTAATGAGAATCGATTGGTTTAAAGAAAATTACTAATAAAGCAGCAGAAAAAACAACCATGCCGCCGGTGGGATCCGAACCCACGATCTCCGAATATTGCGTCCGGTGCTCTACCAACTGACCTACGGCGACGGCTGTCCAATCTGCTGCTTTCGTGGGTATTTATGTTTTTGCGTGTAAGCGAACCTTGAGAGTGTTCACCAGCGCCACCCTTGTCCGTAGCGGTGGACGTAGCACACCCTGTAATATCGCGAGTGTGACGTAGAACGTCATCTAACGGCGAAGGCGGGAACTGTGCGAGAGCCCTCTTATGCTACCTATGGCATCAAGACTGCCAGAACCGAGGCCCCCGTTAAACTATTAGCAGACAAGGCAAATGAAATGAGGGGCTCGTTTGACAAATACATTAAGGGAGCCAACAGTCACCGAAACCAAGGTGCAAGGGCGAAACCAGCAGATTGGACAGCCGTCCCGTAGCTCAGTTGGTAGAGCACTGGACGCGATATTCGGAGATCGTGGGTTCGGATCCCACCGGCGGCATAGTTGTTTTTTCTGCTGCTTTATAAGTAATTTTCTTTAAACCAATCGATTGTCATTACAAATTAAAAATAAAATTAGAAACATTCCCCTTGCACCTTGGTTCAGTGAGCCAGTGAGCGTTGGCTTCCTTAATGTGCATATATATATATATATATATATATATATATATATATATATATATATATATATATATATATATATATATATTGTTCCTGTAATTTACATTGCAGCCAATGGCGGATCATTCGCTTCAAAGCATTTTTCAATCGATAAGAGAGCCTGGCCACTAAGCAGTTTCTAACCAAAGCATCTTCTTTGAACAATATTCGCTCCTGCTTGATCGAGTGCACACTTGGACGAAAGTTCGTCTGCTCGGAAGCGTTCATGAGAAACCAGAGAATACACAGGTTCACGAAAAGGTGAGGTTAAAATAACGCTTCGTCACGGTCACGGCCGCCTTGTCCTCAATGAGACAGTTCATTGTACAGACCCAAGAGAACAAGGTTCCTACGCTTCAACCTCTTCAACCGCTCTTACCCGGGATGGGCGTACTGACTTCCAATTTGCCTTGCCTTCCTCGAGACGTTGCACTGTACTCGCTGCAGCGTTTACAAAAATGCAATGACACTTAACTGGAAAGCACTTTCTAGCGGCGCGCTGGCCCGTAAGACTTGGGTTCGATCCCGGCCGGGGCGGTCGAATTTCGATGGAGGCGAAATTCTAGAGGCCTGTGCACTGTGCGATATCAGTGCACGTTAAAGAACCCCAGACGGTCGAAATTTCCCGAGTCCTTCACTACGGCGTCCCTCATAGGCTGAGTCGCTTTGGGACGTTAAACCCCAATAAAGCAAACCAAACTTTCTAGTTGTGCTATCTGCCCAGGCGGATACCTCGTTCAGGGAGATATGTGAATTCATTAAACAATTACGCAACATGCTGTAATTAACCTTGAAATACATTTGTTATACCTACCCGGCAGAAAAACAATGAGACGCCCTGTAAAACAAGAAAAACAACGAATTCTTTAACTGTGTGCCGATGCTGCCTCGTCGCAGGGTTCCGCCGCCGGTGCACGACAATCCTTGGCCTCTGTTCGATGTCAAGGATCATAAGGTGGTTAGACTAGGTCATAACTGCACGGAGGTCGAGACGCTGCGGGAACTGGACAGGTGCCGCTACTGGGAGCTCCTCGCCACGCCGAACCTGCAGGCCAACCTCATGGACTGCCTCTGAGAGCCGTTGCACGTCCGCATTGCAAGCGAAGGCTGTTTGCGCTCTGCACTGAAGGTGGAAGGATTGCCGTAGGCACCCCATTGACCAATGCATCACCGTGGTGAGATCGTACAAGGAAATTTCAGCCCTACAGAACAGCCGCTGGGCAGATAGGACAAGATTGTAAACGACGCCTAAAGTTCTAAGTGCACAGAGATTTTTCCTACTGACTACGAAACTGTGCGCCAGATATATACTACACTAGGGAGATACCAAGCAGACAGGAGGTTCAATTACCTGCCCCTTCGGACGCCGAAGCATGTTAAGTTGCTCTGATTACATTTTAGGCTTCTTCAGCCTGCTAGAATTGTGCCCTTGGTCCGCGCCTGTGTACTTTCAGATGTGTGTCTCCGGATCCGGAGTGCCTTGCAGGGTCAACAACATCAACATCTCTTATGTCACGCCAAAATCGGCCACTTAATTCATGTTGTCTGAACTGATATCGAACACTATCACGCTTGCAATTTATTAATATTTTCGGAAAGGTAGACCAGTTTTCTTCACGACGCTTCCTGTCGTGCATCAGTTTTGGTTAATGACGTCAGAAAGGCGGGGATTATAACAGCACTCTTTGTAACAAATTTCGCTGTCGAATATAGCAAGCTGCTACGCGGTGAATTGGTACCCCCTTGATCTCCTTAGAAGATACAAATTTTACTTTTGGTATAGTCGAATATATTTTCAAGGCAGAAGGTATGTTAAAAAAGCACCGGAAGAATATTTTTAAATCGTGTTGTGGACAGTAGCTTTGCAACTATTTTGTCCAGCCGAAAATTATAGACTGGAAGACAGACTTTAACTTGAAGCTCTAGAATAATTACCAAGATTCACAGGGTGCTAATTAACCTGGTCATTTATAGAAGGTCAGTTTGGACACGTAAATCAACTTGGGAGACATTATTGGGTCCTTTCATTCATCTTAAGCTATTCAAGCTTAAGGAGTCACTAAAAGGGAAAGCTATTGTATTTTTTTTTCAGCCGATGGGCTGAAACAGAAACTGGAGTGCATACAGCACTGACAGCGAGTACCGCGAACAAAGCGCATGAAAGCGATGCGTATTGTAAACGAAAACTAAAAAAGTAAGAATAAGCGAAAGTTTTAAACAACATGTAAATCTGCAAGCAAAGTATGACGATCTCGTACAGCCCCATGACTACAAGTGAAATTTACTGCTGGCATAGCATCTTTTACTGCTGTCACAACTGGAGTGCTCTCAAAAGATAAGGTTTATGTGTTACGTGATTCGATAAAATATATACAGCCATTAGGAACCAACTTGTTGTAGAAGCTAAAAGAGTCTTCCGTGCATTTATTATCGCCGAGGTCGAGTAAAATTGTCAAATATTTGGTACGTGAAGAGTTGACAGGCGCACGCAAGACGCAGGCTCAACGGTTATTTCAGAACAGTAGCAGAATCCTCCCAAACAGTCACAAATGTTTGCGATTATTTTGGCTTTCGCCAAGCAATCTCTGAAACAGATAAATATCTGAGTTGTTTATGAGCCCATGTGTTGTGATCAATCAGGGTATTTGTTCTGACGGAGCTCTACACGTCCATATCGCCGGCACTGCACACAGACCGTGCCGTTGTCTTTGCCAGTCGTCAGGTCACCGGGGTGGTACGACCAACCCCAAGGAAAAACACTGCCGGTGCTGTCATCGCACACTTCACGCGACCATGACGTCGCGTGAGAATCTGGATTGTCGAAACGTAGTAAAGCGAGAGCAAGACATCGAACTTTGTCGTTGTTATTCTTTGTGTTACAATCGTTTGCCAGTGGGCTGCTGGACTAGGAAGTCCACCCAACCTGGCTCTATACTGGCTCGATAATAGGAAACCTATACAGACTTTTATCCAAGTATTAAACGAAGTACAACACAGTTCATTTTCCTGTGCGCTGTGGACTGAGTGCACATAATTCTGCCAGTCGCCAGCTTCAACTTTGCCCTGCTGTCACAATCGTCCGTAAAAGAACTAAAAAATACTAATGACAATTATGTTACTTCCTAATGCGAAATTTTAGCGCAGCTGTGAAGGTGTCTCAGGCTTTGTGGGTTCATTGTTTTGCTTTGCTGGGTCGTCTGCACGACTCGCGACGATATTAGTTGATGAAGACGACGATGTGCAATGCACAGCGCTATAGAGTGTGTTCAGTTTACCACGACAGCGGCAGTTTACCGCATGCAACTGGTCATTTAAATAGTCACCGCCTGGTTATGGCCAATCCCCCTTGTGGGTATGTGCCATTGTGTGAGGGCAACAACAACAACAACAACAACAACAACAACAACGACCCGTGATCGGCTGCGGGGTTAGCCAAGTGGACTTCAGGCAATAAAAAAAAGCGGTGATAGCCTAGCGCTTTCGTGCAGTAGGCAGCGAAACTGATCTGTTCGAGGCGTCATGGGTTCGAATCCAGTCTCGGCAAAGTTAATTTTCATTGATTTATTTATGCTTTCACTCGGTTACACAGACGGCGGTGACGCAGCTCAACCCACGAACGGGCGCTTAAGAGCAGTGCTCTGAATGACTCTGAAGGTGTTGTCATTCCCTCCGTATTTCAAGCTTCAAAGGCATTTGTCGGCATTACGCAAGTTGAGCTACTATGTTGGATTATTTTGTCTGGAACAAGATATTTATTAACATACTGTGTAATTCGGTAACATTTAAATTGTTCTCATACAGTCCACGGTTCTCCCCGTAACGAAATTCCTTGGTTGGTTAATTGGGGCCACGTGACGTTGTGGCGTCATCACAACCTGCTGACTGTGGCAGGCATCAACCTGTCACCGAACTATAAGCGGATTGCCGGTTTGTGGGGGCAACCTGGGTCTCTGAAGCTCCACTGGTGGCTGCGTTTGATGCGTTTGACACAGACACCTGTCGGGGCAATGACGCATCGCTTAGCCGGTGCATCACTGGGCCAGTATGGGTATGAGGAAATCCCGCGATCTATGAAAGCAATTATGAGGGTCGTGAAGCCGTCAATACCACATGATCACCAGTGGACAAATCATAGTGCATGGCCAAGTTTGCAAATCTTAGGGCCTTCAGTTGGCAGCAGGCCCATCCCAGAAAATGCATTTAGATAGATTGGTGGGTGGATTAAGGTGGATTAGTGGGTTGGGTTAGTATAATCTCATATGATAATCTAATGACAGGTACTCGAACATTCTAGCAGGTGAGAACTCACGCATGCCATATAAGGGCAATGGAACCGATTCCAACCGGAGCTTTGGCGGGCAGATCGCAAGAACATAAGACACTCATTGTAGACACCATAGCAGGTGACATAAATGCTACCACATTTTTTTCTTTAAAGCAAGCAACCTAAATACTATAATAATTTCTGCTTTAAGAATGTGGTTAAGAAGGCCCCGAAGTTTTTTGGATACGTTGGGCCAGAGCCATGCTGCAAACGCCTAATTCACTGACTGCTAATAGCTTACATCCTAATGAATTTTACTGAATGTTTCAAAAATTCTTCGTACCTGAGTTCATTTGCGGTGCTGAACGCTACCGTTGTATGCACGAAGGCGATTTCTGCATATGATTAGGTGCAGTATAATGCTCACAACTTATCTGAAATTCCACTTGGAGAGTTAATATTGTCTGATACTATTGCGAAACACCGGTGTTTAATTGAAGCTTTCCGACAAATTGTGAGTGGGAATGCCGAAAGAGGAATTTTTTGTGCATGTTTCAGTGTGCGTGTTTATCGACATATATATTTACAGGGAAGCCATCAGCCAATCCTTTAACGCTTATACGCGAAAAATGGTTGTAGCCAAAGATAGACGAACAGATCTTAAGGTTTTTATATTGCCATGCCTTTAAAGGAAATTGGTCACAACCTGAGAGCAACATTGCACGAAGCGATGAGGCTTGCGTAACCACATTTTCACAGCAAGGGTGCTGTTCAATGAAATTCTTGTGGACATTTTCACAGCTCTAATGGGCAACAATACAATAATCGTCCGCACATCTTTGATACAGTGCCATTATAGGGCTTGGAGTGTTGCCAGTGAGTATGTAAATGAATGCCACAATACTTGCACCCCACGCATGAACAGACCGCTGCACCAACTGGACTATTTGTATTCAGATTTCTGCACAGGATGTTCTGAGCTCGCAATTTCGGTAGGTGCGCAACCGAAATGAGATAAAATATTTCTGTCCTCAATAAATATAACGCTTGATTCAAAGACGCACGCAATAAAATGTTTGGGCACTGAATTGTGCGCAGTTGTCTTTGTATTTCACAGACGAATGTGTTCTACAGTAACACATTACAACAAAATAAGCAGCAGGCAGGGTTTTAAGTGTCCTGGTGTCGATAACATTCAAACTCCTGTAGACTCGGCACGGATATTCATCGAACATTTGTGCCATTTTACATTTGCGACAATGCAGAATAATGCGTCTCTCTAGATACTGAAAGCGCATTTAGAAAATGTCATTTCGCTGCCTTCACGAAAGCATGTCTCTGTCATTACATAAGCTTCTGGGTCCAGTTGAACCAAGTGAACAAAAGGAATGTGTGTCCTCAACTTCTTTTGTTTGCCTGTTCAGCTTTTCTTCCAAGCCGTAACCTTAAACTCTGCTTCCAAAGCCAAAGCATTATTACTATTATGTTCGAGGATTCTTTCCAGCAGTCTTCTGACCTGCTATACCAAAGCTATAAATAGGCTGGAGTGTAAAGCACGCGACACACTTCCGCTTTACATCAGCGGGCAGTCGCTTGACCGGAACCGGAGGCACCAAACTTTGATTCAAAACTGCATCAACCGCTTTATGCAATCGAACTGAGGGCAGCCGAGACCAGCGTTCCTCGCGCCGTCCCGTCGCACTAGCGATTTACGGTGCTGACACAAAGAAAGCCCCCACTCGAAACAAGCTAACGTACGCGAGAAATAAAAATAAAAACAAAATAGGACGAGCACTCTACGAGTTACAAAAGGCCGCGCGCACAACGTGGCCGACAATGGCCAGAGAGGAAGAGTCGTCCTGAAAGGGTGGCTGGCTCGCAAAACGCGACCACCGGACGTGCGGCGACAGCTGACCGCATGTCCGGTGGCCATTCGTATACGCATGGTCGCCATCCGCCCTCCGCCGCCGCTGTAGCGTGAATGCGTGGCCACTGGACCTGGTCGCCCGGTCGGCCGCAGCGCGTGCTGCAGTCTCGCTAGAGCCGCCACTCTGTTAGCATCGGAAGCGCTGGCCCCGTGTGACGAAATCTGTCTGCTCTGCACTGCAGCAAGGTCAGCGACGGCTTTGACGGAACGAAAGTGCTGCTCTTCTTGCCGAGTGAACTGCTCATGAAAGGTATCCCACGGTCCATGGTCTTATCACCGAATCCAGCCGACAAATGCAGGGCCTGCTCCTTCTGAGCTGACAGAGGTAACTGGAGTGTCTGAGGGCATCGTGGATGAGGACGGTGGAGGACTCTTGTTCACCGGAAGTCCAGCTGCGTTACTTTTTCGCGAACAGCGAGCAACTTCTTGCGGAGAACAACCTACCCAGCTTCTTCGGGAGCTCGCATTTCTGCCCTTCCAGAAGCAGTGAGTTCCAAGACTATACCATTTTTTGGGTAGATATCAAATGAATCTAGGCCCAGTTGTCCCGAGAACGTAACAATGACAGTTATCTCGCATCAATCGTCGGGAAAGAACGAAGAATTTGCAAGCTTATGACACACAAGAAGCAATTTTAGCAATAGATGAATTCATATGAAGTACACCATTCGCTCTTACAGGCGCCGCCGAAAAGCTAAAATTGCTAGAAGCGGAGTCAGCGATGAATTTCTGGAAACTCTGGAGCTGCCGCCATGCGAGGAACTCGCAGGACGTAATCACAAGCGAAAGTTCCGCGGAATCTCCTTCCGAAACGTATACAAAAGTAGATCATGATATGCTGCCAGGCGACGAGCGCAGTAATGAGGCGCAGCCGTTGGAAGGTGCCTCTCTGGGCTTCGAACGAACCGGGAACCAACTGTCCGTGTCGCGCTCTGGTCGTCACAAGCAACGTCTACGCCGGCGGTCGACCATCTTCGAGAACCCCACGCTCGGGCGCTCGGCCACCAATAAGAACTCTCGGGAGAACGTTCGAGAGAGCAACGACCAAGAGCACAACCAAACAAGTGAGCCTGAACAGGAAGAGAATGACGAAGAAGTGTATTCGGAACCACTCCGAAAAGATCTGGGACATCATCATCATTATCATCATCTAGAAGAGTCAGACTACCCGATAGACTGTGACGCGTTGTGGATCACGCAAGTTTGATGTGGTCTTGAAACCACGCGCCTGAGGCAGGTGTCTTCTTACGAGTCAAACTTTCCGGGTCAGGACCAGCACCAGTGCAGTGTAAGTTAGATTTAGTGGTCGGGACAAAGTGCATAGTTTGTGTTGTCCACACTTGCAGCATTTAAATCGAAGCGCTTGTGAGCCGAATTCTGGAGTAATAAAAACACGGTCCCATGAGCTAGTTCCCACGCCCTTCTTTTGAGTACCTGAACAGCTTCTCGCCCTTACCGTGTTGTTCCACTTCAGAATGAAGCCGGCTTGTCAAGAACAGAGGCACGCTGCTACTGATGCAGGTAAGAATCACACGTTGGGCTACGGGACAAACAAGCCATAGGCAGACTGAAGAAACAAGGAAACTGGACTAGTGCAAAAAGAAACGTAAATAATTACGGGGGCTTGTGTATTACCGTCACTGGGGCACTAAATAAGGCAGAACGTTCTGCGCCACGTATTAGAAAACACAACTGATCCTTACTCCATCTAGTTGGCTCCCCTCCAAATATGGTATTCACGGCATCCAAAACCAATTTTTTTTTCAGTCGACTGATGGTTGCTTGTCTAAAGTCTTCTATAGCGAAAATTGCGTGAAAAACCGCGGCCAGTAATCTGCAGTCGAGTGGTCGAAGATTGGCTCCATTAAGTGCGTTGCAGATTATCAATTAATGTGGCATTGCCTAGATAGGCGGACTTTACTCCGACAGATTTAAGTGGTACGGATCAAGTTCCAGTGATGAAAGCGATGCATTCTATGGCGAAGAAGCTTTACCCCGCCAACGAAATGATTACTGCTGTTATCCAAGCAGCGAGATTTGTATATTTACCAGTATATCATGCACATAATATAAGGGGAAGAATATCCCTTTTACAGCAAAAAAAAAAGGGCTTGCCACGGTCCCCCTGAGCAAAGTGAAGGGCGTTAGGTCCAGTGTATTCAAGAGTGCTCAATATTCAGCCCGTGTGGAGCTCGTAACCAAAGTCGCCAAATATACGCAGAGCGGCTCAGTGTTCATGGAGTTCTTCTGCTGAAGCACCATGGAACTAGAGCTAATCCCGTACGTGGCGGCCCCATTTAGATGCAGGCAAAATGCAAAAAAAAAACAGTGTGCCGTGTGATATTAGCACAAGTGTAAAACGAAGTGATGGAAATTAATCAGGAGCCCTCAACTACTGTGACACTTTCTGGCCTCCTTTTTTCACTCCCTATTTTGTTCGCTCAAAGGAAAAGTTACGATGTACACCCTCTGTGAGGTAATTACGAAACCTTTATTAGGGGGCTTCCTGACAGCTTCGCTTTGAGACTCCCTACCGTTCCAATTGACCAAACCCCTAATTTCTGTAACACATGTCTGTCAATTAAAAAAAAAAAACCTGAAACCTGAGTAGCATTAGAAGGGTCTGTGCAAGCGGAAGAAGAGACCTTCGACTGTACTGCGTATTGATTGTCTATGACTGTGTGCAGAAAATTTCTGTGAGAGCGATCGGCCCGGAATAATTTCGACTATCATTAGTCCATAAGCTCTGACATCAAACCAACCGACAAGGTTGGGGTGTTTTTGTACTTATCGCAACAATCATTAAATAAAAAAATCGGGAAATAGCATAATGCTCTCGACTACAGGCCAGCGAAGGTGATCTGTTCGCGCCTCCGCGAGTTCCGCGAGGCGATATTTATTTTATTTATTCATTCATTTAGCCTCAAGTTCGATTCAAGGTCAGGCTTCAGTAGTGAACCGGCTTTCGCAGCTTTGGTCTTGATGTAGAGCTTTCGCTCTAAAACAAACTGCTTGTTATGGAAAACTCAATTTATACGACAATGACACAAAGTAAAGTACACTACTGCATATGAATGAGAGAAAGAGTGCGCTTACATTTGGAGACAAACGCCAGCGAATACTTCTTAACGTGAGCTAAATAAAACAAAACATTCCTGAAGCCAGCATTCGACAAATCGCCCAGTGCTAAGCATGACGTCTGTGCGGAGATTCTTTGTCAAGCACTCAGTGTATCTATTTCACCCGAGTCTGCACCAGCAGGTGAGTGCGACAGACTTTGAACAAAGTAATGTTCGGTTTAGGGGGGTTTAACGCCCCAAATCGGCGCAGGCTATGAGGTACGTTGTTATAGATCGTAAGATACCGCTTTTCGTGAAACACGAAACTAAATAGGTATAAATCTCAGTGATTCAAGGTCTGACTTCAGTAATGAACCGGCTTTCGCAGCTTTGGTCGTGAAGTAGAGCTTTCGCTCTAAAACAAACTGTTTGTTATAGAAAACTCAATTTATATGACAATGACACAAAGTAAAGTGCACTACTGCATATGAATAAGAGAAAGAGTGCGCTTACATTTGGAGACAAACACCAGCGAATACTTCTTAACGTGAGCTAAATAAAACAAAACATTCCTGAAGCCAGCATTCGACAAATCGCCCCGTGCTAAGCATGACGTCTGTGCGGAGATTCTTTGTCAAGCACTGTATGTATCCATTTCATCCGAGTCTGCACCAGCAGGTGAGTGCGACAAACTTTGAACGAAGTAAGGTTCAATTTAGGAGGGTTTAACGCCCCAAATCGGCGCTGGCTATGAGGTACGTTGTTATAGATCGTAAGATACCACTTTTCGTGAAACACGAACATAAATAGGTATAAATCTCAGTGATTCAAGGTCTGACTTCAGTGGTGAACCGGCTTTCGCAGCTTTGGTCGTGAAGTAGAGCTTTCGCTCTAAAACAAATTGCTTGTTATGGAAAACTCAATTTATACGACAATGACACAAAGTAAAGTGCACTACTGCATATGAATAAGAGAAAGAGTGAGCTTACATTTGGAGACAAACACCAGCGAATACTTCTTAACGTGAGCTAAATAAAACAAAACATTCCTGAAGCCAGCATTCGACAAATCGCCCCGTGCTAAGCATGACGTCTGTGCGGAGATTCTTTGTCAAGCAATGTATGTATCCATTTCATCCGAGTCTGCACCAGCAGGTGAGTGCGACAAACTTTGAACGAAGTAAGGTTCAATTTAGGAGGGTTTAACGCCCCAAATCGGCGCTGGCTATGAGGTACGTTGTTATAGATCGTAAGATACCACTTTTCGTGAAACACGAAACTAAATAGGTATAAATCTCACTGATTCAAGGTCTGACTTCAGTGGTGAACCGGCTTTCGCAGCTTTGGTCGTGAAGTAGAGCTTTCGCTCTAAAACAAACTGCTTGTTATGGAAAACTCAATTTATACGACAATGACACAAAGTAAAGTACACTACTGCATATGAATGAGAGAAAGAGTGCGCTTACATTTGGAGACAAACGCCAGCGAATACTTCTTAACGTGAGCTAAATAAAACAAAACATTCCTGAAGCCAGCATTCGACAAATCGCCCAGTGCTAAGCATGACGTCTGTGCGGAGATTCTTTGTCAAGCACTCAGTGTATCTATTTCACCCGAGTCTGCACCAGCAGGTGAGTGCGACAGACTTTGAACGAAGTAAGGTTCGGTTTAGGGGGGTTTAACGCCCCAAATCGGCGCAGGCTATGAGGTACGTTGTTATAGATCGTAAGATACCACTTTTCGTGAAACACGAAACTAAATAGGTATAAATCTCAGTGATTCAAGGTCTGACTTCAGTGGTGAACCGGCTTTCGCAGCTTTGGTCGTGAAGTAGAGCTTTCGCTCTAAAACAAACTGTTTGTTATAGAAAACTCAATTTATACGACAATGACACAAAGTAAAGTACACTACTGCATATGAATGAGAGAAAGAGTGCGCTTACATTTGGAGACAAACGCCAGCGAATACTTCTTAACGTGAGCTAAATAAAACAAAACATTCCTGAAGCCAGCATTCGACAAATCGACCAGTGCTAAGCATGACGTCTGTGCGGAGATTCTTTGTCAAGCTCTCAGTGTATCTATTTCACCCGAGTCTGCACCAGCAGGTGAGTGCGACAGACTTTGCACGAAGTAAGGTTCGGTTTAGGGGGGTTTAACGCCCCAAATCGGCGCAGGCTATGAGGTACGTTGTTATAGATCGTAAGATACCACTTTTCGTGAAACACGAAACTAAATAGGTATAAATCTCAGTGATTCAAGGTCTGACTTCAGTGGTGAACCGGCTTTCGCAGCTTTGGTCGTGAAGTAGAGCTTTCGCTCTAAAACAAACTGCTTGTTATGGAAAACTCAATTTATACGACAATGACACAAAGTAAAGTACACTACTGCATATGAATGAGAGAAAGAGTGCGCTTACATTTGGAGACAAACGCCAGCGAATACTTCTTAACGTGAGCTAAATAAAACAAAACATTCCTGAAGCCAGCATTCGACAAATCGCCCAGTGCTAAGCATGACGTCTGTGCGGAGATTCTTTGTCAAGCACTCAGTGTATCTATTTCACCCGAGTCTGCACCAGCAGGTGAGTGCGACAGACTTTGAACAAAGTAAGGTTCGGTTTAGGGGGGTTTAACGCCCCAAATCGGCGCAGGCTATGAGGTACGTTGTTATAGATCGTAAGATACCGCTTTTCGTGAAACACGAAACTAAATAGGTATAAATCTCATTGATTCAAGGTCTGACTTCAGTGGTGAACCGGCTTTCGCAGCTTTGGTCGTGAAGTAGAGCTTTCGCTCTAAAACAAACTGTTTGTTATAGAAAACTCAATTTATATGACAATGACACAAAGTAAAGTGCACTACTGCATATGAATAAGAGAAAGAGTGCGCTTACATTTGGAGACAAACACCAGCGAATACTTCTTATCGTGAGCTAAATAAAACAAAACATTCCTGAAGCCAGCATTCGACAAATCGCCCCGTGCTAAGCATGACGTCTGTGCGGAGATTCTTTGTCAAGCACTGTATGTATCCATTTCATCCGAGTCTGCACCAGCAGGTGAGTGCGACAAACTTTGAACGAAGTAAGGTTCAATTTAGGAGGGTTTAACGCCCCAAATCGGCGCTGGCTATCCTTTATACATTGTAAGATACCACTTCTCGTGAAAGACCAAACTAAATAGATATAAATCTCCGCTTGTACTCGAGGTATACAAGCGTGCCTGCGTGGCGTAGTGACAGCGTGTCTGATTCAACCCAGCGAGCGCAGCTGATACAGTCAAGAATGGGTTTTGCTGCACAGCAACGACAAAGGGACGACGCCTCTTTTGCCGCTGAACTGGAGCCTTGACGCCACCACTTTAATATGCACTAATATTTGTTGGTAAGGGACGGAAAGACGAAGAAACTGTGTTGCTTCTTGGCCAACACCCATCGCGCCGTCAGCGATGAGATAACGGCGGCCGTGCTAGAACGAAGAAAGAAAGAGGCGCCGTATAAGAAGGCTCCGGAATAATCTCGCCCATGCGGCGATCTTTAATGTGCACTGAAGTCGCATAGCCCACGGGCGCCTTTTGCGTTTCGACTGCACGCCCCTACTAGGGACTTCGACAATAAATGTTTTCAACAACACTAGCCGCCGCGGCCGGAATTGAATCCTGGTTCGCCAGGTGAGTAGCCGCGGCGTGTAAACCACTTTGGGGAGTAGTCTGATCGAAGCGCATTTCAGGGTGCGGAGGAGACCACGGCCGCAGCACTGTGCGCCTGACCTGGGCCTTGCAAACTGCGCTCCATTGCTGGGGCAGCTGGCGCCATCTGTGGATGTTTTATGCAACACACTCGCTTGGTTCTCCCTGTGTCTTCGTTTCTGGGCAGTCACCCTACACGCTGCTCGTTGTTGCCACAAAAGGGAATTTCCCACTGACAACACTGAACTGAAGAGCCAGACCTGTTCATTTATCACCAGCTATAAGGGTCGTAGGGAGGTTAAATTAAAGTTAACTGAGGAAGCAAATCTAGGAAGAGGTATACAGGCTGAAAACCTGGCGTCACCCTTCGTTCGGAGTCAGTCGCAAAAAAATCACACAATTTCTGAAATCAGAATATATAAAAAGAAAATAGCCGGATTCGGGGTTTTGGGGGAAAGGAAATGGCGCAGTATCTGTCTCATATATCGTTGGACACCTGAACCGCGCCGTAAGAGAAGAGATAAAGGAGGGAGTGAAAGAAGAAAGGAAGAAAGAGGTGCCGTAGTGGAGGGCTCCGGAATAATTTCGACCACCTGGGGATCTTTAACGTGCACTGACATCGCACAGCACACGGACGCCTTAGCGTTTTGCCTCCATAAAAACGCAGCCGCCGCGGTCGGGTTCGAAGCTGGGAACCCGACCGCGGCGGCTGTTTTTATGGAGGCAGAACGCTAAGGCGCCCGTGTGCTGTGCGATGCCAGTGCACGTTAAAGATGGGTCGCGAAGTTATGGTGTGATATAAGGTGAGTCGACAATGAGGCCAACAAGCCAGGAATGCCAAGCGCTTTGCCGATACACCAGAACAACGAGACGAAGGGCATGCCAAACAACGCCCTCAAGAAGCGGAGAAATGACAGCGACAAGCCGCGAGCCAAGCCACGTCTTCGGGTTGGCTATCGCGTAGACGCTATGTTTAAATGGAGCTAAACTAATAAAAATGGAACATTGGTTTTTGGGGCAAGGAAATGGCGCAATACCTGTCTCACATCTCGGCGGGAACCCGAAGCTCGCAGTAAGGGAAGGGATAAAGGAGGGACTGAGAGAAGAAAGGAAGAATGATGTTGAGTAGTGAAGGTCTGAATAATTTCGACCACATGGGGATCTTTAACGTGCACTGACATCGCACAGCACACGGGCGCCTTTGCGTTTCGCCTGCATCGAAACGCGGCAGCAGAGGTCGCGTTCGAACCCGGGTACTCCGGATCAGTAGCCGAGCACGCTAACCACTGAGCCACCGCGGCGGGCAGCTAAACTATCAGAATTTTTTTTTTTCATGGATGGAAAGGGCTCAGTAGCTCTCAGATTTAGACATCTCGGTGTACACAACCCCGCGTAAGCATGTTTTTTTAGGAAACGTTTTGAAGAAAGGAAAGGGCACAGTAGCTCTCAGATCTCGACATCACGGTGGACACCTCAACCCCGCGAAAATATATTATTTAAAGCAAAGGGATTACCCGCCGCGGTGGCTCAGTGGTTAGCAGCAGCTGTCACGCATCAGTGCAGCGGTGGAGACCGGCGCTGCGAACAGCTGTGGAACGGTGCAGCTGGTTGACATGGTAACGGGGCATGCGCAGTTCTGGCTCTAGCGGACCACGCGAAACGTGGCTCTGGCTAGCGTAGTTTAGCTCATGCTACAAAAATTAATTGCGGTTATCTACTATTGAATCTGGTTAAAGAGCAAAAACCTGCGGTGTGTATGGCAACTATGGGTGCGGCTTGGCATGTGTAACGTTCAGTGCGTTCCGGACACAGGATAGACAGCGCGCCCACCCTGCCAGACTGGCAGGTGGCAGTTAATGGTTGATAGCGAAAAGTTGCTCACCCAATGAACGCTGTGGCCTATTGATGCAGCGCCGCGTGTCTGCCACAACGTTGTCAGCGCTAACGCATACAACCCGCATCTCTGTATCGTCACCGCAACGCATAAAAATTGAAAACTGTTTTTTTTTTGTTTTGGGGGAAAGGAAATGTCCCATATCGTCACATATCGGCGGACACTTGAGCACTTGAACCGCGCCGTAAAGGAAGGAATAAAGGAGAGAGCGAAATAAGAAATGAAGAAATAGGTGCAGTAGTGGTGGTTGCCGGAATAATTTTGACCACCTGAGGATCTTTAACGTGCACTGACATCGCACAGCACACAGGCGCCTTAGCGTTTCGACTCCATCGAAACGCAGCCGCCGCGGTCGGTTTCGAACCCGGGTACTCCAGACTGAGCCACCGCGGCGGGTACCGCCACGTACCCCTACGCGGGGTTGAGTCGTCCACTGACCCAGAGAGCAAGTTATGCGCTCATCCTTTCCTCAAAACCACCTGAGTGTAGAACGTTTTCAAAGCCAATGAACACAATGAGCGCCGACGGCCTATAGGTTCAGAGCCGCGTTTCTGCCACAACGTTGTCGATGCCAACGCATGCAGCGCGCATCTATCACTACCGCCACGTAACATTAAGGTCGACTGAGGTGTCCACTGTCCCAGGGGGCCAGTCATGCGCCTTTTCTTTGCTTTCGAAGCTGCAGCTCTTCATAGAGATTGGCGCAGCTCCGGAGCGGCTGAAGGTCGCTGAAGGTCAAAGCGACGGAGTTGACGAAACTTGGGAAACGTGGCGCAGTAATAATAATAATTAGTTTTTAGGGAAAGGAAATGGCGCAGTATCTGCCTCATCTATCGTTGGACACCTGAACCGCGCCGTAAGGAAAGGGATAAAGGAGGGAGTGAAAGAAAAAAGGAAGAAAGAGTTGCCGTAGTGGAGGGCTCCGGGATAATTTCGACCACCTGGGGATCCTTAACGTGCACTGACATCGCACAGCACACGGGCGCCTTAGCGTTTTTCCTCCTTAAAAACGAAGCCGCCGCGGTCGGGTCCGAACCCGGGAACTCTGGATCAGTTCCCGGGTTTGAAACCGACCGCGGCGGCTGCATTTTTATGGAAGAAAAACGCTAAAGCGCCCGTGTGCTGTGCGATGTCAGTGCACGTTAAAGATCTCCAGGTGGTCGAAATTATTCCGGAGCCCCCCACTACGGCACCTCTTCCTTGCTTTCTTCTTTCATTCCCACCTTTATCCCTTCCCTTACTGCGCGGTTCAGGTGTCCAACGATATATGAGACAGGTACTGCGCCATTTCGTTTCCCCCAAAACCAATTATTATTATTATTATTAGCAATCCCTCAATGTAGAGTAGATTTTTAATATGGGAGCAAATTGCTCATTGGCATCCAACCAAGTGCAACCTAATGGCTACAAAGGAAAGCTTACTCAAGCGTAGCCATGCGCTTGTGTCGATGCCAATGATTAATCTGCTCCCTTAGAAGTAGTTCAGGGTTAGCATGAGCAACGAGGCGTAGAATACTCGTACATGTTGTCATTTTAAGCCGCGTTAAAAGCATAGCTAAAGCATCTCATGTCATCAGCTACATCTCTCACTCTCCTCAGTTAGACTCAAATCAATTTTATCTTCACTATGACGATATACAGGGCGCTTAAAATTTGGCTTTCTTTCTATGGTATCAGTGAAGCCTCATTCTGAGCGCCCTGTATATCGTCATCGGGATGATAAAATTGAATTGAGTGCAACTGAGGAGAGTGACAGATGTAGCTTATGACATAAGAGATGTTTTAGCTATGCTTTTAACGCGGCTTAAAATGACCACATGTACGAGTATTCTACGTACGCCTCGTTGCTCATGCTAACCCTGAACTTCTTCTGAGGGAGTAGATTACTCATTGGCATCGGCCCAAGCGCATGGCTACGCTTGAGTAAGCTTTCCTTTGTAGCCATTAGGTTGCGCTTGGTTGGATGCCAATTAGTAATTTGCGCCCATGTTAAAAATCTACTCTACCTTGGGGGATTACCCTAAAAAAACTTTTGACGTAAATTGTTCGCTCATAGAAATCATCATCAGCCTAATTACGCCCAACGCAGGCAGAACAAAGACCTCTCCCATACCACTCAGATTAACCATGCTTTGTGTCATCTTATACCTGCCAACTTCCTAATGTCATCCAGACACTTGTCTTTCTGCGTTCTCCAGCGACTTTCGCCTTGTTTTGGTATCAACTTGGTTACCCTTAACCACCATATGTTACCTTGACTTCGCATCACATGCCCTGAATATGTCCATTTCTTCTTCCTGATTTCTACTAGACTGTCATTAAAGGGCCACGTTTCACAAAATCTAATTTCAACCACACCCACACGTAATTTTATCGCCTCATCTCTACTGCTGAGTGGTCACGTGCTTTTGCTGCTGCTGATACTCTGATTGCTTACAGTCTCTTTAATTTTATAGTCAGTCAAAAGGTATGAAATTCTACCATTACTTCACTTTGTTGTCGAAAATATACTTTACAAATTCATGGTTGTCAGCCGGCTTAAAAACAGCATGTGCAAAAAGAATAAGGTTAAAAAAAAGACCTTTAAAAGCTGAGATTGAAGTATAGCTACAAGCGAGGTCAGTATTGAGGCCTGTATAAGATCTCCACACAAGAACCTTACGCTTATTGGTTGGCTTTGACAGCTCTGCCAGTTCTCTTCTATCTATGGGGTGAGAGGGTTTCTTGCTTTGGAGTTTCTTCATCAGACCTTTCCCGTCCGGAGAGAGTTTGCTGTTATCCTTTCTAGCTACCCTGCCCCCTACTCTAATGTGCATGCACTTCATAACGATAATTGAAAGATTACCAGTCGTTCATTGGACACCAATTTATGCGTCCTCGTTTAAAGCGGAGTATCTGTACTGCTTTTAGGTCCTTACAGCTAACTTATAGGTCCTTACAGCTAACTTATGGATGCGTCTTTCCGCACTAGATTTCTCCTTTCGCTGCTCAAATCTATGCTAATAAGAGACCATACCATTCTAGGGGCACTATGTATACATTTCACCTTGTCGAGCACCTCCACATTCGGCAGGTTACCAGGATGCGAGCACAATACACAGTCTATTTCATTTCAGTCTCCCATTGCGGGCTTTCCAAGTCCAAATCCAGCTCTGCCTTTTACTGAAAAGGGCATTATTCATCCGCAAACTGTTCAGTTTCGCAAACTATACTAATAATTCCCGCTTGCTATTCTTAGAATCAGTCCATACTCTCCCAATGCTTGGCCTCCTACTGCTCCTTGCGTACCGTGTCATTTATGTCACCGTATAATTCAGTGTTCTGCGTGTTTAGTTAACTCACGGCAGATTCTATGTTTTTATAGAACCTTTCCATAATCTCGTCAAGATGACTGCATGTAGGCGCGCCGGCCTATGCAATCGGGTTGTACCTCTGATTAAGCTTAATTAAGATGACTGCCACTTTCTCGTTGATGCTGCAAAATTCTTCTATCTTGCCATTTTTACACTGAGTAACCGAAAATCCTGCACCTTGTTCGCGCCTAGTAGGCAAACGGCGACGCATAGGACACTCCGTCTCTTTAGCACTCTATATGCTTCATCTGTACTCCTTACGCCATTTAAATCTGTTATATTCTTTTTAATACCCGCTAGCTCCTCGAACATCGCTGCTAGTCTATCCTCACAGGATAAGGTTCAAGCGTTTTTTAACATCCAAATGTTCTTATCACTCTTCGTCCCTTTATAGATCTAACCGCTGCCGTCGTCAAATGCACTGCAGGCACTGGGGACCTATTAGTGTATTCATATAGAAGGTGGTGGCCAAGCACTACACCAAGGTGGTCAAATCTTGTTCTGTTGAGAACATACGTTGTCGGTTCTTTTTGCGAGGATCAGGCCGCACCCTCCGGCGTGGTTATTCAATTCTATCGACACTTGTTTTTTTTTTTGTTTTTGCCTTCCGGTGGAGAATGGCGCAGCACCCAGGATCGAGCCGCGGTCTGTTCGCACTCATGGCAGATGTGTACCTCTACGCCATTGCTGCCTCTCGGCTTTTTCTGCTTTGCTGAAATTTTCTTTAAGCATAATCTTAAGTCTAGGTTACACGCCAGCATTCCAGGAAGCGAAGTGTAGAACCAAACAACGAAGTTGGACGGTGATGATAAACCATGAGACAGAGTACCCATTTCCTGAAGGTAATTAAAAGCATGAATGGAACAGCAAGGAAGAGCGTTGCCCCCTTTCGGCGCTGCATGAAGTAACCGGGCCCCATAATTTTTGTGGGACAAACCTTAAAATAGCATAGTAAGCGTTCACTGATCTTGCATACATGTCCAAAATTCTTGGACAAAAATTTTTGATATTGGAAAACTGTAATGTACTGATGTAGAAATATATCGCTCATAAACTCTTTCCCGTTAAAAATTGTTTTTGTCCAGAACTGTTGAGTATGTTTATCTCTGTCTCCCTACAACTATGTTCAGCGTCGTTTTCGTCACATATAGTCTGAGAGGTATCTCGGTCGCCAATTTTGCTGAGAGTACACCAGAATGATCAGAAAGTACAATGTCGAATATATGTCAACTCGGAGAAAAAAATGAGGTCTAATGTTATCTTACAAAACTCTGCAGGGCCTAACTGATTACTTGCCCATCCTTGATCTAATCTTTACGCACCAACAAAACAACTCCGGCACCGGCACGTGTTTATACCAGCGAAGCTGTTCTTGTTAGAGTACCCCGCACGGGCTGCATCTTTCTGTGCACAATCATTACCGCATGCCAACTACCACTGCCCTCCTCCATTACTGGTTGTGTAATTGCCATTTACGTTTTGTGTTCTGTATTTGTGTATTTAAGCATTCCTTGCACCTATAATTTATGCGTGCGCGCATACCATAATCAGGCTGTTGCATTCATGGGCGCAATAAATAAATTATCTCTTACGTTTGTCACTTCTCCACGTTCTACTCTAGATATATAAAAAGAAACAGAAACAAAACGTGCCCCGTCAGCTGATTCACATCACATTGTCTTTGTTTGAATGTCGCGCCAAAAACCTTCCAGGTTGTTTTTCAGTTGATCGAAAAAGAGGTTCTGCCACAAACCACGCGAGGGCGCTACTCTACGGCTGTCTAGGACGTATAAATTCAGGGGTGCCCTCTACCGACGAATATGTCAAGTTAGAAAGGAACCTCATGAGGCAGGACTCTGTTCAAGCATCGATAATACATGGCTGAGCAGTGGTGGAAAATACAGCCTTAGCTGATGGCTTTACGGTGCTCTAGCTGCCAGTGAACGCAAAATTCGCAGGGAAGCGGACGCATTTGACATTGGCAACCTTGCTGGGCGCCTACAACACCCCAAAAAGGTCTCTACAGCGCTGTTCAAGCGTCTACCGAGATGTGAGACCATGGAGGAAAAAAAGAACTGAGGAGGGAGCATCCGGCGAGAGACTTGAATCCTAGTCGTAAAAAGTAAAAGTGCATTAAAAAGAAGAGAGCTGGTCCCCCAGTGACCACGCCAGGTGATAGTGTGCGGTGATATCTAGCGCCGCTGGGCGCGCGCACTAAAACATACCAACCCCAAAATACTAAGGACTGACTGAGAGAGCGAAAAAACGGGGGAGGGAGCGGCTTCACGAGCGCTTGGCTTGCGAAGGCTGGCCGCTTGGCGTCGAACTCCCTTCTAAGTTTTTTTTTTTCCTCCACGCGGCGCATTCGCCTAATCTGGACGCCTGCTCATGCTTCCCTTGCTGGTAATGAGGCGGCTCATAACCTAGCTCGAGAACTGTCCCGCCGAGCTGGGTCGTGCAGCCCACCCGCCCTATACTCTGGCAAGGACAGGTTGTTTTCTTACAGAGAAATCCTGCAGCACTACAGGCTTGCAAGACTCAGATTCCCCCCAGCAGATAAAACGCTCTCCAAGCAACAGGCCAAAGCCTGGCGTAAACTTCAAACTAACACCTATCCAAATCCCCAATTGTGTAGCTTCTATTCGGAAGGACTCTACTCAAACAAATGCAAAAATTGTGATGCGAAAGCCGATCTAAATCATATGATCTGGAACTGCCCGCAGTCCCTACCCGCGAGTCACTTCATTACCGACTCTGCTCGTTGGGAGGCTCTATTGCTCAGCCCCGACCCGGGGATACAGATCAAGCTCCTCCAGCTGGCTCAAGATGCCGCCGCTGCCCAAGGGATAGCGGCCGCCGTTTAAGCGGGGGGCGACTTCGTGTCGCTCCTCTATATCCGCTGGAAATAAAGTTTCACAACCAACCAACCATGTGTGAGACAGATACTACGCCATTTACTCTCCTCAAAAACCAGAAACCAAAAACCAACCGCCGCGGTGGCTCAGTGGTGAGTGCATTCGGCTACTGATCCGGAGTTACCGAGTTTTAACCCGACCGCGGCGGCTGCGTTTTTATGGAGGCAAAACGCTAAGGCGCCTGTGTGCTGTGCGATCTCAGTGCAGGTTAAAGATTACCAGGTGGTCGAAATTATTCCGGAGCCCTCCACTACGGCATCTCTTTCTTCTTTCACTCCCTCCTTTATCCCTTCCCTTACGGCGCGGTTCAGGTGTCCAACGATATATGAGACAGATACTGCGCCATTTCCTTTCCCCCAAAACCAATAATATTATTATTATCAACCAACTCAGAGTACCTTCCCACACCGCCAAGTTCAAAGTCACTGTGCTTCAAAACAGCTTAGGAAGGGTATGCAAGATGTTTTGTTATATAGCTTTTAGTTTATAGTAGAGCGAAATTGCACGTAACAGTATTGTGAAACCACCTTTAAAGCCTATTTGTTTACGAGGCGCTTCGCGAGATCTTTCCGAGAATATTTTAAAATAGGCAATGGGAGACACTTACGAAATCTGGAGCTATGGTGGAGAACGTCGTTAAAGGAGCTGAACACGTGAGTTAGCTAAATACTTATCTAAATTGAACTAATTAACACTTCAGCCCGAATACTATTGCGGCATCCTGTAAGTGCAGCCCAGACGCAGTGGTTGCATAAATATGGTGCAGGTGTAAGCTTAATATAAAATGTAGGTTTTTCTGAATACTATAGAGTGAACGTTACACCTTGTTGTGACTCAGAATTCTTGTGTTTTTTAGGAACGAAACTAGCTTCGCCGGCTGCTTTGTCTGCTATTGCGCTCAGGCATCTGTCGTGAAGGCACTTGTTACAGCAACAGAGTTACCTTATTTACTCGCGTAATGAACAGATTTTTTCTCCCACAGAATACTGCCTGAAAATTTGCGCGATGCGCACAATGCACGACGTAAAATCTGGAGAAAACTTTGAAGGGGTAAAAACAGAACAAAAACCAGGCTGACGCAATAGGTACTTCTTCCGCTATGACTCTTCTTATAACTTAAACAAAACGCTTTCTTCCGCATGGTTTCCCTGCTCGAGAGTATAGTTAACAACTTTAGTCTTAAACTCACGCGTGTAACTCTCGTGTGGACATATAATGCAGTCGTAAAAAAAGCTCAACTACAGTTCACTCCAACACAACACACAGACTCAGCCGAAACCTAGCCGCAGTGGCAACATGTTGTTAAAATCATTGATATGCCAAGCCGGAACCAAACCTCCTTTTGACCATGCGTGGCTTTTACTAGTTCTCACATTCCTCGCAGAACTTTCTTGTTGGCTGTTCGTCCCTCAAGGTGAGATTAAATATGCTTGCTTGTCTACAGATTTCGGTTTTCAGTACTGAGTAGATGTTTCAGCGTTCAGAAAAGGACCCCTGCTAGCATTCACTGACATCGCTTGACTAAACACACAAACAATTGGCTGCGTTTATTACTGGAGTAGAAAAAAAGGTACTTTTTGACAGGCTATGTGTAAGATGCGTTCTTAATGCAACCGCGTTTATTAGGCGAACAAATTAGATATACTAGAATTATCGCTATCATCCTAGACCATTCTGGCGGCGAATTCCGACTATGCCAACGCTGAGGGTAACGTAGGCACCCGTGTGAGGCGTCATATCTGGACATGGCTGTAGCTGCTCTTCCAGTTTCACTCCCCGCATCATAAAGGTAAAACTTCGGCAAATCGCGAACTGCTTTCAGTAGGGCAATGAAGTGCTTATAAATATCCCTTATAGCTGCTACCACTTATGACGTTGCGATTAACTCCTTCAGTGCTGTTGCTGAAGGTGAAGTACATGCGTTTTAAATATAAATATAACTGGCATGTTGGACAGTTACATTTAGTTTTTTTTACCTCGCTGAGAACCGTCCCAAAGAAGTTCATTTCTGGTTTATTATATACCCGAGGTCACTTTACTTGTGCATTTAGCGTGATCTATAAATAAGCATTTTCAGATGATAATGTTGAGGATAAATTGGTCTAGATCGAAGGAAGCTGTTAAAAAGAATTCCCTTGAACCATATATTTCTCGGCTACTCAAGATGGGTCAAAAACATATTTTCCAAGATTTATAAGAGCCTAGCACCAGGCCAGTGGAAAGCTTGCTGACATTCGAATTACTAGGCCACTGCTGTGGCCAGCATTTTCGGGAAGCCTCATCAGAAATACTCCGCATTTGTCCTCGGTTTCTCGCTACAGACTCTGCCGAGAGACGGCTTCTGACATATTCTTTAGCGGTATCTTTGATCATCACGTTCTTTACGCCATTTTCTTTGTTTTCTGCGACCGTAATTGGTCCTTATTTGCCGGCATTTAAACTTGCCAGTGCTTTTTAGACCTCAAAATGTCTGGGCAGATACAAATCAAAGAGCCTGACCTGAAAAGATCCTCCCTTAAGCCTCACCGAAGTTGTCTCAGTAGCAAAGTACGACAATAAGCTAACGGTATGTATTCAATATGTGCCCGTTAGCTGAAAAACTTGAGTCGAATTGATTGTTAAACGCGGCTGTGGTATTTAGTATGTATACTTCAATTGATCTTCTGTTCATCACTGAGATGTAAAGTTCTTTTTCAAGAGTGGGCATTCAAAAATGGCTCGCTCTTTTCGTAGCATTGCTTCAAAGCCTGTATGCAGAGTTACCGCTGCGAACACCTATTAAGCCCGGGATACATGCGACGTTTTTTTCGACGATGTTTACCCGGCAGAAAACGTCGTGGCGGCGCGACGCCCGGCCGGAGATACATGGAGCGAATAAGCGGCAGCCCGCCGCCGCGTATCTCTCAGCGCGAAAGCAATGTGATCAACAAGTGGCAAATACCATTGAGCGAGGAGTTCTTTGAGAGCAGCGACGCTGACTCCTCTGTTAGAATAATTGTTCATTTAGACACTACTGTACTGATTGACTGATTGCAGCACGCGTGCATAGATATCTACAAGGTTTTGCATGCTCGAATGCATGCGATCGCGTACCTTTCGAGGCACGCTCAGCCGTGGTTACCATCGGCTGAGGTTTTCTTCGGCACCTTCGCCTCAGGGAGGAAAGGCGGGCATTTCGATCCGAGATTCGGTCGTGTTCTCCAAAAGAAGTGACATTTCATGTCTGGTGAAGCGTTTATTTCCACGATAATAACATTTCCGTGCAATAAACACAGCAGTGCTCGTTGGCCATGGCGGCCATGTTGGCTGCGGTGGCGGCGGAGGTAGCCAAACCGGAAGAGGGGGCTTTCTGCGCTGCTATTGGCTTGCTTCGGCTGCCGCTTCCGGACTCGCCGTACGCTGCGCGTCAATATCTGGCAGGGCCAGATCGGCGGCGGCGGGCGTTTTTTTGCGAGGCCTGGCGTGAAATTGGCGCCGTCGGGCGAAAATCGCCGACAAAAACGCTCCATGTGTCCCGGGCTTTACTGCTGGCTCTATGCGAGCTTGCTTGCATCTTTGTGTACCTTATATGGAACGGTCTTTGCGCTAGGCACATGATTGTGCAAAACCTTCCCACAAATTCATGAAGGCCAACAACCCGAAAAGAAAGATCGCCTCGGCTCTTACCCGGCTATCTTTCTTTTTTTTTCCCACGGGACTGTGCTGAACACCTGAATTCTGTTTTTTTTTTGCTTTTGAGCAGGAGTTTAAACGGCGCTGAAACGACGTAGGAATTATATGAAAGCTTCGTTCCGGTCTGATTATCGTGAAACTTAAATAATGCGCGCAACTTTTTTGTCACGTCGTATATCATTCACCTTAGTTACGAATGTTGGCTGTCATCGTTTCTCCGGTAAAAGTCTCGGTCATCACAGGCGGTCATTGTCATTCAGTCAAGCGTCGTGGCTACTACTGTTATCATGGACAGGAGCTGCTAGGTTATTTATTCTCTAATAATTTAAATTAAATTCAATACATTTAAGCCATAGCCGTTACGGGGATTAAATTTGTAGATGTGATTTTGGTTGCATACTCATAAAAGTCTGAAAATAGCCCCCTCTAGTGATGTTCCATCATTTGTTTATGGGTGAGAAGAAATACAAACATTTATTTACGCCACATATATGAACATGCTCGGCAGCGTATGCTCACTATAATTTCCAAGTAATTAGTTCCGCAGATTTAGAGTTTTAATTAGGCAAATAAGTAATAAAAATGATTTGATGCCACAAGCGACCTTTTCTTTTTAAAACGACGACTCTGATTAGTCATAACAAAGGAAGACCCAGCTTCTGAAAAAAAAATACACCTTACACGTTATGGCTTACAAATGACCTATTGCAAGACATAAAGTAAGTTATCTCATGCATGTTACTGTCTGGTGATGTGCCTATGTTGCGAAATTATCTAATAAAATTTCTCCGTAAGAAACAAAAAAAAATCAGACACCTTTCTGAGCGAAAAATACTAAATTCCAGGTTTCAAATCATTTGATGCCATGATGACCCGCCTTGGTGGCTCAGTGGTTAGGGCGCTCGACTACTGATCCGGAGTTCCCGGGTTCGAACCCGACCGCGGCGGCTGCGTTTTTATGGAGGAAAAACGCTAAGGCGCCCGTGTGCTGTGCGATGTCAGTGCACGTTAAAGATCCCCAGGTGGTCGAAATTATTCCGGAGCCCTCCACTACGGCGCCCATTACTTCCTTTCTTCTTTCACTCCCTCCTTTATTCTTTTCCTTACGGCGCGGTTCAGGTGTCCAACGATATATGAGACAGATACTGCGCTATTTCCTTTCCCCAAAAAAACCAATTATTATTATTATTTGATGCCATGAGAGTGAGTGCTCATATCAGACTGTTGAATTATGGCTGTAGTTCTGGCAGTATGTTTGCGCTATGGTATATATTGTAGCCGCCTGAGCAGAAATGGGGGACAAAAGATGAACGAGAGAATTACAGTGAACACGGCGGTTCCTACTTTAGTATGCTGCCTTCCGCTTCGCCACTTGTGTGCACAGTGAAACAAGTTTAATAACTGGACCGACTGCCACACAATGTTGACATATATATCCTATTATAATCTCCTGTGAGAGAAAAAGCTTGTTAACCGAAGCCTTTGTTTCCAAGTCCAATTTTATTTCGAACTCAAGGTCCTTTCACCGTGTCGTAAGATTTTATCTTGAAGAAATAAAACAAACCTGACCTGGTTTGCCGAATACATTCTGAAGCGTGTCAAGTTAGCAATGAGAGCTATAGAGCGATGCTATCACGCGAAAGTTCCGGTTTTACAAACAGCACTAACTATTGAAAAGGGGAAGAATGGAACTCTTTTGAAAGAGAATATAAGCGAACTTTAACTGAACTGTGTGCTAATTGCAAACTATTACTGACTACCGCGGTCACCCGGAACTTCTGAATAACTGCTTTAAACATACGCCGTCCAAAAAATTTGCCTTCGAGTATTACGGATTCCACAAAATAATCGTAATTAAATGCAGCGCTACAAGTTGTAAGTTGAAATAACGCGTCGTGGTGCGGTATGCTGCGGTATCTATGAGAGGTACAGTGTCAGAGTTTGTGCGCATGTGGAAACGTATACAACATTGTGGCCACTGAGGCAAGAGCAAGTTTTCAGTAATTGAACACTGCTGGAGAGATAGGTAGGTTATCGACGCCTGCTACCACGCTGAGTGCATAGCACCGATGCTGGCGTCTAGCTACAGCCGCTGCCAACAAAGAATAATGATGCATAAAACTGGGTTACATTAGATTGTCATTTATCAGTAAGGCAAAAGCTCTAGTTGTCCATCGTAATCTGAAAACAAAAAAATGCATCTCTTGTTGCAGCTCTATAACTCCAGTGTGTTCGAAAAACACCAAATGTTGCTAATCTACCACGCGCTTCTCAGTTCCTAACTCCTCTGGGGTTAACTCCAAAGGACGGAGTTAAAACAACTTCAGCCATTCGGAATAGAACAAGGACATCTACAGTGCTGGCTTCGCACTGTGTCTAGTGGTTGCAGGGTGACTAACAATGCGATAATTCATTCTATCTCAGCAATTAAAACTCGGCTCTTGGTACTTTTTGGACACTGCAAAAATGTTGCGTCCGTTTCGCGCCCATATTGATTTGTAATTCTTATTCTTTTCTTTAACACAGTGCTGTCGTCATCTTTATCAAATGGACGTAGTGGCCGCTTTAAACAAAAACAGAGTGGAGAGAGAGATGTCTGATCCTCTATTGCCAGAAGCAGGCAAGGCAGCAAAACTCTTTCCGCCGTGATGTGTAGAGCGGCCACTGCGTGTCGCCACAAGTAGGGTCCAAGACTATTGGCCACGCTCTGGCGCGTTTCCTTTCATAAAGCATACGACAGTACATCCCGTCTACGATCACACTGTTTTAAGAGGGACATATCAGCCATGATATTTGTGCCGCACGGATCCTTTTCTTTCTTACTAAAGGTCAGAGCAGATAGGCAAATAAAGTTAAGGGGAATCCAAAATTAAGGCCAATAATTATCCCTTAGGTACACTTAGGAACGGAAACGACCTCGCATTCACATCTAATCGTGTCTGTAGCCCCACTCCGCGTTTCGCAACAATAAACTTTCCCACGCGACAGGCGACAGCGGAATGTGAAGGGTGGAAGCGTGGAAGCCTCAGGGGAGACAGAAGGGGGAGCTGCGGACGTTGGGAGCGTACGGAGGATCACATAATCTTAGAGGGTCGCCAGCGTGCGTCGGGGAAGTCACAGCCTCCAGGGCGTAATGCAAGAGGAACGCCAACCTTCCCTCCTCCATTCTTCTCTGTCCCGACCACCGGCGGCTTCGCGCCGTCGCGGCTATCAGCGGCGCGAAGCCAGAGAGCAGCTATCGATCGATCGGCGCGAATTCGGAGCGTCCGGCCATCGGAAGACGCCTTCCGAGAGAAATGGTGATCGCTTTCGCTCGCCGGCCCAGACGCTGCCGCGCTATGCGGCCTTCGCGTCCGTGCTGCGGGCTGCCTTTGCTTGAGCGCTTATCTGCGATGCCGCAATGGCAGCGACCTGTTTCGCAAACAAGAAAGAAGAGAAGAAAAAGCACTGAGGTGGTCTGCGTGGTGAGAAATTGCCCGGCAAAGGAGCCATAGCTCAATATCAGGTGTCACATCCAGCCGCCGGACTTGAGCTTGCGGGTGTCGGCTGGTGTTGGATATATTGGACTAGGCACTGATATTAATCTGCGGCTCTATTTTCCGCCTTAGTTTTTTTTGTTTTCTTCGCTTTCGGGTGCGTCCGGCTGAGCTCGAAAGGCGTTGTTTGTTTACATTTGAACTTAGCTTATTTTCACTATACGTTTCCCGAGTTACGGAAATGGCTGCTTTCCAGCAATACAGAAAGAGATACGAACAACTGTTCAATGCACCTGCGCCGTTCAATATGCAGGAGATTGATTGGTGGCTTGAACAAAAGTAGCTTCGGTTGTTGGTTTGGCCAGGAAAGTGAACATAAGATATGCGAGCTGCTGCATTAAAACAAAGACCGATGTCTCGACAATTATAATATTCATTATTTTTTTCAAAGCAACCTGGATAGAAGCTTGCTGTCGTCCCAAATATCTCAGGTAGTGTGGCCTTCAACATGTGTGGTTTGAATAGAAGGCACCCAGAAATAAATTGGCGTAGCAGGCTCTACGGCCCTAATACCTGTTCGAAAAATGAAAAGTATTGAGTCATGCTTTGTAAAGCCAATCACAAAAAAAAAATCACAAGATCTGGGCATGAGAAAAAGAAAACGTACTGCTGCGCCGTCAACAAAACGAATTCGCTGAGAAGCCTGGTGCAGGCATGCTCCATACCCTGGAAGGAATACCTACTCACCGGGTTGCAAGGCAAGGCAGAAATATTTTTCTTCCTACCAACCCGCGTCCTGTGAACTTTTTTTAGTGAAAAAGCACTACTTCATGACGTCAAACCCATCAGGAATCTTGTGGTATTCCTGACCTTGAGGGTACAGAAATAAAAAGAAATAATGAATATCGCCGCGATTGGGTTTCCAACCCGCGGCGTCGTGAACAGATCAGCTTCTCTGGCCACTGCACGAGAGCACGATACTACCGCCGCAGCAAATCACGTCTGGAGCTAAACTGCAACAGACTCTCGTGCTGTGCATTATACATTGTCATATTCGTCAACCTCCATCTGAGACGCCAACAGATCAGGTCAGGTTAACCTCGAGCAGTGCTTCACCCGAGTCCAATATCGTCGCCAGACGTGCCGACGACCAAGCAAAGCAAAACGATTAGCCAACCAGGTTAAACACATTTTTTCGCACATCTACTCGGTTTCCGTGCGTTTAAATCCTGCCATTTTTATTAGTGGTTGCACGTGCTGGACCACACATATTAATGCGAAGGCATTAGATGGCTCTGTCCAGAGTTTCGTGTCAGCAAAACGTTCACCTCACGATTACGTCGTTTTGTGAAGACAGATGTTCAAAATGTGGATAGTGTGTGATGAGATCTCGCTTGAAAATTACACTTTAACGTCACAATAGCCACGGACGTCGACATAGCTTCTCCGCACGATTTGTCGTTCTGTAAAGATATATGTGCAAGAGTTTGACTGTGCTAGTGCGTGATGAGGTCTTGCTGTGTGAAAAATTTGGTTGATGAATTGTAAGTAGTTAATTAATTAAACGACAAAATTACAATTTGACGTCACAAATAGCCCGTGTTTTTTTATACGTCTTTATTTCTGCATAAAATAGGCCTAGCCTTGCGGCAGAAATGAGGTGCTTCATGGGGGTGGAGGTGGGGGAGGGGGAGGAGGGCCGGTCTCCACTTCTTCTTCGAAGTGGGGTGGTCCTGTGGTCGGCTCTGCGAAGAAACGGCCAGGCCCTTCTTCTTCCTTGAAGTATAGGAGAAAAGCCCGCCAGAGCCGGAGTGCGTCCGATGATCCGATGTGTAATGGTGGCTCGACCCATTCCTGCAAGGTGCCAGGTCGGTGCCCGCCCAGGGACTGAAGTGCTCGCTCCCGCACCACGTCAAAAGCAGGGCAGCGCCACAAAAGGTGTTCGGCCGTGCCTCTGGCCGGGCATGCCGGGCATTGAGGGGTCGGGTATGATGAGTGCGGGTTGATGAGGTTGAGCGAGTATCCTGAGCAGACTCGCCCGTGTTCATGTCCCGTGTTTTGTGACAAAAAAACTTTCTGCGCACTGTTACGTCGTTTTGTGAGCATAAATATGCAAAAGTTTGATTGTGTTAGATAGTGCGTGATGACATATTGCTGTGGGAAATATTTGGTTGGTGCACTGCAAAAAATTCTAATTCGACGACGCAATAGCCACACAATAGGGCAATCTTGCCCTAGAACATTGCAAGATTGAAATTCGTTACCGGCATCTGTTTTTTCCTCACAAAATTTTTCTGATGCGTTACATCGTCGACTTACCTGATGATATTTTTTATATGCATGTTTTGTATCCGTGTGCTGCTAATATTGTATAATTTTACTTTTTTGGTTATGTAACAATGTTAATTCATTCCTGCTTGGGTGAAGCAGTGGCCTGCAGTATTGTGAAATAAATAAATAAATAAATAAATAAATAAATAAATAAATAAATAAATAAATGAAGTCGACACAGCACCTGGACGTCAAAACAGTCACAGACGTCGACATAGCACCCGGGCGTGAAAAGTAAAATAAAGAAAAGCATGATAAAAGTTTGAGAGAAATAAAAGTAAAAGTAAACAAATAAATAGAAGAATAAAAATAAAAACCAAACAAATAAAAATAAATAGGTCGCGTTCTGGCGTCGTAGAAAAAAACCAGCTTTCAAGAAGGTTCCAAGCTCTCGCATTCCTCCACGTAAGCAGAATTAAAAAGCCTGGTAATTTTTACATTTCTGCACGAGCAGCACGCCACACTTGTCAATTTCTTCTTTGGAACAAGTCAGAGAAGTTAAAAACAATCACCGCGCTCCTTTTTGTTTTGCTCGGCGCCTGTGAGTCCGAGGTTGCTTGAGAGTGGGCTCACTGATGTCATTAGCACGATAATAATAGGCGCCAGGCACACGCGTTTGCAGCTTAGCGCGATTTAAGGGAGACCACGATTGCTCGTATCTTGCCCAAATTAGGCCACCCTAGAGCATTCCGTAGCATCCGGTGCACACTTACCGCATGCCACTTTCCCGGGCTAAGCAGGTAACACGGTTTGGCCGCTTCTGAGTTTCTCGCATCAGCAACCAGCTGCCACCCGAGCATTCCGCTCCCGAAAGTTCGGCGCCCCAGGCGGCGATGTGTCAGGAACTCCTTAATTGCCGCCGCGCAATTTGTTTCTATTTTAAGCGGAACACGGGACCCAGGCGACCTCTTAACGGCACTCTGACTGCGTGCCGCATGCGAAGCGGCAAAAAACAAACAAACAAAGAAGCCTTTTTCAAGTTCCTCATGCTGCAATCCCAAGGGTTTTATGTTTTGGTCACGCGGGACGTGAGAACGCCGCTATGCACACGCTCCATGTTATTCCGGCTCTTGAAGATGGAACCCGCCGCGGCTAATGAGTGGATATGGCGTTATCCGGACTGTAGCAGGTGCATTTCAATGGAGGTGAAACGCAAAACGCGCCCGTGTGCTGTGCAATTTCCGTGAATGGTTCAGGAGCCCCGGGTAGTCGAAATTACTCTCGGAGCTCACTTCTTTCTTCATTACCGCTGTATTCTCTAAGCGTTACAATATTTTATCGCTATTTGTGAGCGACCATAGCGGCGTATCCTCTGCAGCCTGTCACCGCATTTTGCCCTTAGGTTTTTAAAGTTTTTTTGCATCTATACACGCACGCATGGCAGGAGTGCAAACAGCCAGATAAAAAGGCTTGACCGGGCCTGTAACCCTTACAGGAACGACCCTGTGTTCAGCTTTGCGAAATTAGAAATACAATTGTACAGAAAGGAAAGAAAAAACTTCCATAAATAGTATGCTACCATTATACAATAAATCAGTACATTGAATGATAAAAGTAGTGAGTAACAAAGATGCTGTTGAATACTAAAACAAACTGAGTGACAGTAATCTTATTTCTTGCAGAAAATAGTACCGCTTAAACATTCAGCCACAAGAGGGTCAAGGTTTTACTACACATAGGAAAAAAAAACCTGTGCATTACTAACTAGAGGAGATTTAATGTCAATAGCTGAAAAACATCGTGGGTCGCGTCTTAAAATTTTATATCGTGTAATTGATGGTCATTACAAGGCGGTATTTGCTAACATCACATCTTATTAATCTTGGTATGCCACAAGGAATCTTCATATTCTGACACTAAGCCTTTTTCGTATGAATAATTACACCTTTAGGTACTTATCTTTCCCATGTGCGGTTACGGACTGAAAGAGACTTATAATTAACGTACACGGGAAAGATAAGTGCCTAAAGGTGTAATTATTCATGCGAAAAAGGCTTATTGTCAGATTATGAAGATGCCTTGGGGCATACCAAGAATAATAAGATGTGATGTTAGCAAAGACCGCCTTGTAATGACCATCAATTACATAATATTAAATTTTAAGACGCTACCCACGATGTCCCACGATGACCGACAGCCACTCGGGAAATTATTTAAATACCACTTGTAAATTCCTGTTTGCTTTTCTTGTTCGTACTGTGCCGTATATCGGTCTATATTTTGTCATATTATGTATTGTTGTGCTTGTTTCATATTTAATATTGTTACATATTGTTGAAGCTTGCCGCTGTTTTCTTTACCCCCGTTTGAGTATTTTCTTTCCATTTTGGATGTATTACAAGCTTGTACTAAGATATTTGAATGACATTAAAGCATTAATGAATAAAAAAATACCGAAGGCACTTAAGACTGCTTACGTGTTTTAAATTCGAAAACATTGTCTCATCTTAAGCTCTGTTGCGAGGTTCATTAGATATTCCTTCCTTTCTAATGACACATGTGCTCATTAGTAAAGAGCCGTAAGGAAACGCATACACTGGGTTCACGTTCATTCAGAAAGAAGTAATTCGGTTTGTGTGGGAT
Source organism: Amblyomma americanum (assembly GCA_030143305.2). Lineage (NCBI taxonomy): Eukaryota > Metazoa > Arthropoda > Arachnida > Ixodida > Ixodidae > Amblyomma > Amblyomma americanum. The sequence goes on from JARKHS020005961.1 coordinate 82,461, forward strand.
TCGTCTTTTGAATCTCTTATTAGTGAGAACCTTTCCCGGCCTGTAAGAGCTGGTGGCATTGGTTTAGTCCAGCTAAATGTGCTACAAATAATTTCAAGTTTGATGTCTTTCCGGAACCCGCCGCGGTGGCTCAGTGGTTAGAGCGCTCGGCTACTGATCCGGAGTTCCCGGGTTTGAACCCGACCGCGCCGGCTGCGTTTTTATGGAGACGAAACGCTAAGTCGCCCTTGTGCTGTGCGATGTCAGTGCACGTTAAAGATCCACAGGTGGTCGAAATTATTCCGGAGCCCTCCACTACGGCACATCTTTCTTCATTTCTTCTTTCACTTCCTCCTTTATCCCTTCCCTTACGGCGCGGTTCAGGTGTCCAACGATATATGAGACAGATACTGCGCCATTTCCTTTCCCATAAAACCAATTATGTCTTTCCGGCCCACTAAACTCTTAATAGCACGTGAATTCTTGCAAGTCAATTCAGTTCACGATTTACCGAGCCCCACTGTGCCTTCTGATGTTTGGGATCGCCAGCGTTGGCGGTGATTAATGCGTGAGGTGTATTTGGCGGTTCATTTCCTAGTTGGTCATTTTTCCCATGAGTTCCTCTCTTCATTGCCGAAGAAACGGTTGTATAAGTACTTAATTTGTATGCTCTTCCCTGTTTCCATGTACAGCTCTGTGTATTTTGGTCTACCGGGACATGAAGCACTCGTGAGAGTGCTTAAAATGCCCCTTCTCGGTGTGTACAAAGACATTTTTCTATGAGCTACACACTGAGGCATAACGCGTTAAAACATGGCCAGAGGAAAAGAATATTTTTGTGTCGACGGTAAATTGCCGCCTTTATGGTGCTCCCGAAATGATTGAGCATTGTTTCATTAATTGCTAAGATGCAGTACACTTCTGTGATATAACGCACCGAACATAAAATAAACCTTAATTTGACACCACACTTTGTACGATTTCTCACTGCACAATCATTTTATTATGAGCTCTTAGAAATGTTTCTTCTAATTGGATTGCACAGTCTCTGGAAAACACGCTTGACGAACCGACAAAGTGAATCTTATTTCAGCAAAAGACATCTTGATTAGAGTAACGGTTCACGTACAAAAAGCGTATGCCCAGACCGAGTTCGAACCGGAGTGGCACTCACTCTTAGTGCCGTGCTCTTCATTGTCTTTTTTCTAGTTGTTTGTTGTTTAGGCCTGCTGTATTACGATATATTAGTTATGTGCTCTGCAGTGCTTCCTTCTTCGTGTGTGTTTGCTTAGGTGTGTTGTGTTATGGATCATGTTGATTTGCCCCTGTTTTCTTAATGTTTACACGTAGTTATTCTACACGAAACATTGCAGCATATTAATAAATACCGCGTCTAAAAAATTTTTTGGCCTATGTGTGGCATGCTCGCCTCGCAATATGAAGGTCTTTGGTTCAATTCCTCGCACGTTCGCAAGAAATTTTACTTTTTCGTCTTTGCTGTACACCTCACTATCTTATGGTCTATTGCTGACGTCATGTGATAGCGCGGTGACGTCGCTGAGGAATTTTGCGCCATGGACTGCGACTTGCGCGGATTTCGGGTAATTGGACATATAATGCTTTCGCATATAACATGAAAAAACAAAACAAAATCGAGTGAATGTTTATTACGGTAGCGGAAAATATGTACAAAAGCAATGCATATCTAGTATCCTAATTAGAGAAAAATATGTTTCTCTTAAGTCGCTAATGAATTTAGTAGATATGATTTCTTGTAATGGTTACAAGAATAAAGACTTATTTCATAATAAAACAGTTCGATCATTCGGCGGCCCATTTATGGAAACGCTTAGGACGCTTTTAGAGTATAAAAATGATAACGAAAGTTTAGTTTCTTGTCCCGCCTCTCGCAAGAGTCGCAGATAATATAGAGCAGGGCAGAACTTTCGCACTCTACCGAAATCATCAACCAGGATTTAGTTGCCTTCCGAAGCTAAACATGTGATGGGGTTACATTTTGCACAGTGCTGCAGCAGTTTGATCACATGACCGGAAAATGAAAATTTAAAATTGGTTGCTGGGGAAAGGAGATGGCGCAGTATCTGTCTCACATAACGGCTGACACCAGAACAGCGCCGTAAGGGAAGGGATAAAGGAAGGAATAAGTGAAGGAAGGAAGAAAGAGGTGCCGTAGTGGAGGGCTCCGGGAGAATTTCAACCACCTGGGGATCTTTATCGCGCTGTGACATCGCACAGCACACGGGCGCGTTTGCGTTTCTCCTCCATTGAAACGCTCCTCTGCGGTTGGGTTCTAACCCGCCATCTTAAAATATCGGGAGGGCAAGAAACGTTCGAATGCGAGTAGTAACAGCTAAGGCTCTTAAAAATGAGCAGCGGTTTAACTACTGCTGAGCCAGGTTAGAGAGCGAACGCTGTGGTGTATCGGCAAGTAGGCGGAACTTGGCGCCTGTAACGCTGAGTGTGTTCCGGACTCTGGAGGCAGCGCCCCACCCTGCCGCGCTGGCAGATGGCAGTTAAATTAATGGTTCATCGCGAGAGGTTGGTCATCCAATGAACGCTGCGGCCTATTGCTGCACTGCCGCGTGGCTGCCACAACGTTGTCAGCGCTAATGCATGCAGCCCACATTCACTCACACCACCGCCACGTACCTCAAAGTGCTCTTGAGGTGTCCACTGACCCAGGGAGCCAGTTATGTCTCCTTCCTTTCCTCAAAATCATTGGAGTCTAGAACGTTGTCAACGCCAACGCCAATAAAGACAATGAACGCCGAAAGTCTGTAGAGACAAAGGCGAGCGCTCGGTTTCAGTGGCGGCGGCGGCGGCGGCTAAGTGGCGACATAGCGACCGCGGCGGCTGCGTTTTTATGGAGGAAAAACGCTAAGGCGCCCGTGTGCTGTGCGATGTCAGTGCACATTAAAGATCCCCAGGTGGTCGAAATTATTCCAGAGCCCTCCACTACGGCACCTCTTTCTTCCCTTCTTCTTTCACTCCCTCCTTTGTCCCTTCCCTTACGGCGCGGTTCAGGTGTCCAACGATATATGAGACAGATACTGCGCCATTTCCTTTCCCCCAAAACCAATTATTATTATTATTACATAGCTGTCACGTGGTTCAATGTCGGTTCAGGGCCAAACACGCGCGCACCGCCCACACGGCGAAGAAGCTACAGAGGGGAGTAGTAAAGCTTTCGCTTTAAAACTCCTCACGAAATAATCGCGCGCAGTTGCCAGCGCACGAGAGAGTCAGACCCTTTCGCTCCTCAAACTTCGAAGTTTGCAAGTATCGAACGTCTCTGATTTGTCTGCCTCTGGATTCATAGTGGCGGCAAAACCATCACCGCCGTCATTGTTAACCATTTTTTTTATTCGGAAAAGTGCAGGCCTAATTTTCCTTTGTGCTTCAACGAATAACAGCGCAGCCGACGTAGGAGCGCGGGATTACGGCATGGATCCAACTCGTCGCTGTGCAGATCTACGCAGTGCGGCCCGCTTAAATGTTGCAACGCACTCGGCGCTGCTAAAACGGCTTCGCCAGTCGTGTCGCGTGCACCCACGAAAGGTCGTTTGGGCGCAAGAATTGCCTAGCAACACCGCTCAGACTAACCGGTTTGGCGTACTGCCGAGAGACCTGTAATTTTGCGAAGTCCTACCTTGGTCTTAATTTATGCGGAACATTTGGGTGCCGCTTAAGCGCTCTTCTCTACGCGGGACACGAAGGGAGACGTTTTCGTCAAGAAATGCAGTGCTCGCAGGGACACGAGAACGATCCGGTTGGGAAACTGCTGTCGCATTTGTGTTGTGCGCGTTCCTGTTGTAATCTGTGTTCGACACGCCTGAGATGCAGCAGTCTGGTTTTAACGGGAGAAATATGCATGTATTGACGCCCTAGGTGGAGGTAGTATCGCTGTCGTTAAAGACCTTATGCGTGTAAAAGAGAGGCAGAACTATAGAGGAGTTTTTTTTTCATAAATGTATTGGATATTTTTGTTTTTGCTTCAGTCACTGATCAGATCTAGTGACGCATTTTCACCTCTACTGTTTGCCTTTTAA